>VURO01016791.1:48235-69275 GCA_015108175.1 Pelvicachromis taeniatus
ACCAAACTAAATTTGTTCAGGTTGTTCATCTTAAAAAACAAACAAAAAAACTGTACTGTATTAACCCAGTAGCCTCGTTAGCTCCTTCGCCTTTCATAGAGACACTTTCCCTTCATTAATGACATCATATAATTCATCAGTGACAGACTCATAATGTCCAGCACGACTGTTCAGAAAATAAATCTTTTCACTCGTGTTTTGTGGCTTGTATCCTTCCCTCTGCAGCCGTGTCTTCTGAATTTTGAAAGTACCTGTGAACAAGACAAAAAAATATATAGTTTTTATGTAATTTTATAAAATCACATTCCTGTTTGAATGCTTTTTCACTGATGTTTACCTGTAGTGTCAACAGACGGCATGAGCCGAAGGAAGACAGGGCGTGCGTAGGAGGGCAAAGCTCTTTGTACGGCGGTCAAGAATGTATCAAGGTCCAACTGGTTTCCTTCATGAGCTATTGCTGCCATACCAGCCTTCCCTTCAACACCTGAACACAATAAGACATAAAGTATTCATCAGCTTTTGAGTCTGTTTATTTGCCTGAAATGTACAGATAAAATAATTAATTTCACCTGGCACCGATACTCCATAGACGGCAACATCGGTGTGTCCCAGCAGTTTGCTGAGGACTCCCTCCACCTCTGTCGTGGAAACGTTCTCCCCTCGCCAGCGAAAAGTGTCGCCGCTGCGGTCCATGAAATACATGTAGCCATAATCATCCATCACCAGTATGTCACCTAAAGGACATTTAGTGACAGAGCAATAAAATAATTATCATTCTGATCCCTGTAGATGAATGACAGTGGTGAAAAAGAACGTATTCAGAGGACTGGGAAATACTAAGTACGCTCTTACTGCTTCCATAGGAATTAAAAAAATAAGCAGCAGCCAGATGCTTTTTAATTTTGAAAAAGCCAAAGACTCTACAGGCTTTTGTTAGCATGTTAATTACAACAATTAGAAAAAACACTTTTCTCTCTAAAAAAAACAATATGACACAGCTTAGGTTTGCAAAGCTGCATCTGAACAAACCACAATACTTCTGGAATAATGTTCTTTAAATCGATGAGACCAAAGTGGAGATGTTTGGCCATAATGCACAGCACCACTTTTGACAAGAATCAGCTGTCAAGTACCATGGTGGAGGGGTGATTTGGGTTAGTTTTGCAATCACAGACACAAAATCACTGCTCTTTAGAGCAGTGATTTTGCCATCTGTCTGACAACTAAAGCTTGGCCAAAAGACCTTCATTCCCAGCACAACAGTGGCATCTCTTGTGGGATGAAAAAATCTACAAAGAAAGGAATGATGGTGTTGCAATGGCCCTGTCAAAATCCAGACCTCAACCTGACTGAAATTCTATCGTGGACCTTAAGAAAGCTGTAAATAAATCAATGAACTGAAAAACTTTGTAAATAAGAGTCAAAATTCATCCAGAACAATGTGAGAGAATTATAAAGTCACAAAGCCAGAAAATGACTACTTTCAGTGAGGGTTTAATTGATGATTCACAAAATGCTTGAATGAAAAAAAATGACACGCTTGCTCCTCACAATGCACCATCATCTGGCCTGGAAACTGTGATTTAAGACAAAACATTATGTTTGGTCTGTGGGTTGTAGCCAAGGACCAAACTGTCATTGCAATAAATGATCCTTGACAATGAAGTTGATGTTTGCACTGCAAAAACTCAAAATCTTACCAAGTATATTTGTCTTATTTCTAGTCAAAATATCTCATTAATCTTAAAATAAGACACAATCAGCTAAGAGTAACATCTCAGTGAGATATAGGAACTTGTTTTTAGACACTGAATCTTGAAACTAGAGAATTTTCACTTGTTTTAAGTGGAAAAATCTGCCAGTGGAACAAGATCCACTGGCAGATTTTTCACTGAGATGTTACTCTTAGCTGATTGTGTCTTATTTTAAGATTAATGAGATTATTTTGACTAGAAATAAGAAAAATATACTTGGTAAGATTTTGAGTTTTTGCAGTGTGCTCTGTGCAAAACTGTTGTTTGTGGTGAAATTACAGATGCAAAAGTGAAAGTGTTCAGAATGGGACTAGAAGCAGACCAGTGTTTTATAATGAGATGAGGCTGAAGGGGAAATTTAAATTTAAAAAAAAATTTGTATTACTTTTATGGATGTCTCTGAGCTTTTTAACATCTCATAAATGGGATTTCCATTTTTCTTATGGAAACAAAAGCCAGGTAAAGGTTCATATGTACCACCAGTATCTGCAGCTTTCTTATTGTGGATACCTGTGAGATGAAGCATGTACGATAATGAAAAGCTGGAACTCAATAAACAGACAGTCCATCATTATTATTCTGACTAACGTTAAAGAGACAGAATAAAACATGCCTGAGACATAAGCAGAGTCTCCCATCTTGAACACATTGTGAGCAACTTTCTTTTTGGTGGCATCCTGATCAGCGTAACCGTCGAATCTTCTGAGCGGATCGGTGTGGTTGATGTGTCCCACTAACATGCCTGGCTCTCCTGCAAAGATGAAAGATGATTTTTGCATTTATTTACAACTTTTTTGTTCGCTTTTCTCTCCCTGTTGTAGCTTTGTATGTATGTATGTGCATGGTGTTACCTGGCTCACAGGGTATACACAGGCCTTGTGAATCCCTCAGTAGTTCTTTGCTATCCTGCTGCACCCTGACCAGTCTGATGGGATAAACATTTGGTAGGATGCGACTATTGAAGCCGCACGCCCCGACCTGGATGTGCAAACATACAGTACAGCAGGTACATAAAAAAAAGATGTTGTCTTTGAAATTCTGTAGCCTCCATGTAAGCATACCTTTCCATCTATGTTGAGCAGGCTGCAGTTGCACTCTGTGGCGCCATAAAATTCCCCAATTCTTTGGATTCTAAATCTCTTGACGAACTCTTCCCACACCGAGGGACGGAGTCCATTACCGATAGCAACACGGACCCGGTGACGAGCCTCTGATTTTCCAACGGGCTGGGCCAACAGATAACGGCAGATCTCTCCTATATACTGGATTACCTGTGCACACAGACATAGAGGTACAATTACACACTAAAACCGAGTCTTGTTTATAGAACTGGTTCAAGAAAATCAATAGGACATCTGGCCTGTGGCTAGGCACAGTTATTGCAGCAGTGTGTACTCACAGTGCAGTTGTGTTTGACACAGTCATCCCAAAAGCGACTGGCTGAGAATTTCCTCCTGATTACAACAGTCAAACCAAAGAGCAAACACTGCCCTAAACCCATGATGTTCCCTGTAAATATCCACATGAACACATGAGCACATGCAACAAGGATTTCTGTGAAACAAATATATATATTTGTAACATTTTCTTTTTTTAACATGTTTACAGAAACAGTATCCCTCCCAGTCAACCATGACAGACATTTGAGCAGTATTAACACTTGTTTAAAGAGTGAAAAGCTTTTCAAAATGACATTTAAAAAATTCACATTTGAATATAGCCCGATTTACCCTCGACAGTTACCACGTAGACCTCTTATAGACCTCTCATTAAAAGAAAACTGCTGTGGGTAAACCAAAGTCCTTCATTTGAAATTACGTTGAACTAAAAACTTTGTAATAACCTAAAGATGATAACATTTGCCCTTTTTTAGACTGTGCTTCCCAGTCATCATGTTTACTGCTCGCCTTCATCTTTCAGTGATATGTAGACTATTTTGTTTACTTTCTGATTCACACTGAAGATTAATTTTCCCGTGTTTCTTATTTCACTTTCCGTTGCTGTCCCTCCTTCGTCATTAGATACCTGCCCTCATCAGTAGCACCTGTGTTTGATTATTTCCACCTGTACCTCTACCTGCTTCTTGTCTTCTGTTGGTGTGCGTGTCTGTGTAGAGACCTTTGTCAGTTTATTCTCTTATTGTCTGTTTGTTCAATGTGTCTTTATCTTATATAAAGCGTGTTGAGGGTTTTGTTTTGCTGTCGGAGATTGATTGCAAATAGTTGGGTCGACTGATTGCCCAAAGATTGAGTATGCAACACCCTCAACTTTGGACAACCACTTCTGATGCATAGAGAGTTGCATAGGTCATTTGATGGGAGCAACCTGCTGTTATGAGCTGTGTGCAGACAGGAAATGGTGGACCCAAGGTGCAGACTCACAGAAACTCAAGGTGGCCAAAACTTAAACTCAAAATAGTTTTAATGCTTAAACTCAAACTAAACAACAAAACTTACAGAGGAACACCAGAACACACAGCGTGGAAGGAGGGAGACCACAACACAGACCAAAGAAAACACAGGGCTTAAATACACAAAGGGGCAATCAGGAAAATGAGAAACAGGAGGGAAACACAGCTGGGACAAATCAGGGCTAACGCGACAAGGGAAGCAAAACCAGATACAATAACATGAGACGCGGACTACCAAAGTAAAACAGGAAATAATACACAGACGCGGGCTTGACACAGAAACACTAAGACACAGACAGAAACCAGAAGACTAACATCTAACATAACCCACACAGAGAATCTAAACTAGGAACAAACAATATAACTGAATGGACAAAGAAAGCTCAACATAATAAAATACATAGAAATAAGGAACCAAAACATAAAACACTACATCAACGATCCAGGCACCCTAAACACATGTCTGTAGTCTGACTGCTTGATTTATGTAATTTGGCATTATTGGATAAATAAAGCTTTGTATTTTTTACATACCAATGAAAATGCATGCAGTTTTTATTCTAATAATATTACATAAGGAAAACATGTATAAAGTAAATAAGCATTGACAGTTGCACTTCCAGTAATACCAATAGTGTCTTCAAATCTCTATAGTAAAATATTGTGGTAAGTAGTATCAAATACTGCACTAAGAAGAACTGCAATTCAGTGAGAACTGAATTGAAGTCAATAATTTCAGTGATCAGAAATGTAATCCACATGGATAGAGATATGAAAATAGTTGTGCTGTCTGCAGTATTCAGCTAATGGACATTTGGACGCTCCGGTCCACAGAGTGCAGACAGAGATATTCCAAAGAGAGTTATCTAGCTTGTTTTCTCCTCAGAACTCCACTTTAGTCTTTGCTTGGTTTAATAAAATAAATGTATGTATGTACTGGGTGTCAGTCCTTTGCTGAAGGTGCATTACATTCCAGCCCCAGAAAAAGACTACTTTTTTGTCTGAATGCGACCACTGCATAAAAAAGGATATAGCCAGTGTAATGTGTCAGAAGTAACCCGGCTCTCACTCTCAATGTTACACTTCTCTTATTGGACTGAGGTTTCATATACACCAAACATATTCAGGGGATTTGGTACCCTTTGTTAATTTCAAAGAAAAATGAATAGACTGTAGTGTCAAGCTCATTCAGGTTTCATGGTTCAAATTGATCTTAAGTGGGCCAGACTAGAATAGAAGTGCAAGTGTCTGCCGAGGGAGTAGAGAAGACAGCGGATCTTAATGCAGACTCTAAATGTAAATGTAACTCGTCACCTTCAGAACTGGGAAAAGTACAGCAGTTGGCTGGGCTGGGCTGTGGGAGCAGGCACTGGAGCAGGGATAAGCTGCTTACGTGAGGTACAGATACAGGGGTCAGGTATGGGGGAAGGAGTAGGGGTGGTCACAGGTAGAAGGCTGGAAAGCCAGGTCTCTCATCAACATTAGATTTTTTTTTTTTATCTCAATGAGATTTTAACCTGTATAAATAAAGAATTAATTTTTAAAAAGAGTCTTTGGTAGAAGCCCCATGTGGAGCACCACAGAGTCTCTGGAGGCATTGGAACAGTTACACCCCAGTCAAACACTTTATTAGAAGGTCGTTCTGAAACACCAAATGAAGTCTTTTTGAACATGAACACAAAAGTCAGTTTCTTTATTGTTTCCAGCAAACTATCATTGGTCTGATCCAGGACAATGATGAGTCCGTGTACAGAAAGAAGATGTACAACTGGTACAGTCAGAACCATCTGGAGCGTAACCTGCTCTAGACTGTGGGGATGACAGTGGACTGCAAAGAGGATCATCTGTGCTGATCTTCCCTCAGTCCAGGACCTGTACAGATCCAGGGTTAAGAAATGGGCAGAAAATATCTCTGCAGACTCCTCACATCATAAAATGTTAAAACTGCTGCTATCAGGCAGACGCTGCAGAGCACTGTTTACTAAAACCAGCCAACACAAAAATAACCACATCATGTACTTCATATGCACATTGCACTATTCAGTTTCGCACTTAGTTTTTTATAGTTTCTTAAGACTTTCTGCATCTTGTTTTTTCTTACTTTTGATCTATTTTATATATAAATATAATATGTATTGTATATACTGCCTATTTAACACAACATTCCTTTTTTTTGCATGAAAAGAGCAAACTGGAATTATATTCCTTGTTTGTGTGCACAAAATTAGCCAAATAAATATGATTCTGATTCTATTAATTTTCCAAACAGATCATGAAGAGCCTAAAATCTCTTACAAAATACTGTACAATCTCAGAAATGTTTCCTTTTTTCCTCATTCTGTAATTCTATTGTCAAACAGCAGGGCTCATTTACTTAAATCTAAATCATATACTAACCTAAATTTAACTTCTGTGCTGTAAACAGGCCATGGATAATGTTTAGGTCTGCAAGAAGATTGCATTACTAGTAATGATTTAGACACCTTGCTTGGAAAAAAAAATCTACATTTTGACAGCTACTCTCACAATCTGTTCTTGCACCAAAAATATTGTTTGTTCAAAATTAAATCCAAAAATGTTTCTGTAATTTTCACTCTATCCACAAGCCAGCAGTGACCAACAGTGTTCAGGAGTCCCAACAGAGGGCTCGGTTTAGCCCACTGGAGGTCTTTGCACAGAGTTAAAATTAAAGTGAAGTCATTCTTTATTGAATCATAGCATTTTTAAACTGTTATTCCCTTTGTTGTGACAAAATGCTAGCATTACTAGACAGATGTAAAAATGTATGGAAAGCCATGTATGGAGAGCAGTAAACTCCTGAGAGATCGTGTATAAACTTCAATTTTATTAACACATTTGTTTTACATTTACATTTTTTAAACATTTTTTAGAATGTACTTTTTTGTATTTTTTCAACTTACTCAAAAATTGAGGACATATTTTTTTGTTATTTTGTGGTATTTCTTTCTTTAAATATGTGACTATATATGATTAAATATAGTTCAGTCTGCTTGAGCTCAAACTGGAACGTCTGTGACCTGAGAACTATCTTGGTTCGGTCCTCAAACCCAAATTGAATTATCTTCTAGCACCCCCTGCTGTTGCGGGGCATTAATCACCAAGCTCCGTGAGTCTCCTTCTGTCTCTCTTTCTATATTCTTTTATAGACTATAATGAATATTTATGAGTAGGCCCTTTGTATGAGAGCAGCCAATCAGCTGACAGCCTGGTAAGCATAAATCAGCCGATAGCTTGTCTCCTGGGTAATGTGTTGGCAATAAATGGCACTGAACTATTTATATTTACATTTTTGCTTACGTTTTCATTTGCAGAGCAAGCAAAAATGGGTGCATTAGCAGAACAAGCTGTAGTTACTAGATGACCAACATTACAGTACATAGTGCAGGGGTGAGAGGTCACAGTGCCTGATAATGAGTGAAATGGAAGGATGAAGAAAGGGCAAGCAATGACTGCCTATACTGAAATAAATGTGTTTAATGTCTGAGAGTTTAAAATTTTGCTGCACAAGTAAGGATGAAATACAAATTGTGCCACGTAGTACAAAGATACGATTGAGACAATCAAGCATATTTATTAAAATATGTACCAATAAGGAAAGTGATCTTTTTAAATGTTTGATGACTGAGGTTTTGCATTTAGGTTTGAATATGGTCATGATTAGGGATGGAATTGATAAGAATTTATCAATTCCATTATTGATTTTGTTTATTGAGTAGATTCCTTGCCAATTCTTATTGGAATATCATTGGCTCTGTTGGAGACACCATCATCACTAAGCAGCATATCAAAGATATTGTATTCATGCAAATGAATTGCATGCCATGTGGTCAAATGTTTGTCCATGTTAACGGTATTTCCCCTCTTTGTTGTGATTTTTTTTTCTTGCTAAACCATATAGTTAGGGTTGAATCAGGTGACCCTTAGGTATGCTCCAATAGGTCTAGGCTGCTTGGGGGGTTTCCTATGATGCACTGAGTGTTTCTTCTTCATGCATGTCTTTGTCATGTCTTCCTCCCCTTACCCAGCCAGGATGAGCCTGCTTCTGCTGCGGGTTTCTTCCTGTTAAACAGGAGTGTTTCTTTCCTGAAGTACTCTAATGAAGGTCTTCTTCATACATGAGTAACAATGGTGGCAATGAAGACAATCCTACTATCGCTCAGATGGTAGAGCAGGTCATTCTGCAAATCAGAAGGTTGGTGGTTTGATTCCTGGCTGCTCCAGTCTACATGTGAAATATATGTAAGTTTTATATTTCCATAATAAAATACAGAATAACTATGTGTTTTCCTGGGAGAAAGTATTATCTAATCCAGTGGTTCCCAAAGTTGCGTTTTCAAAAATACCTGTGTAGGTGTGGACGTAGCGTAAAAGAGGTAGTAGTTTATTTTATTGTTACCTTTAATTTATTGCAGTTTACAAGTAAACTGCAATGGAGTTGACTGAACTAATCAAAGTGTGCAATTAACTGGCCCTAAGTGCATAAATGGTAATTTTGTTGTGGTTGATTTTTTATTGTATATGCGTTATGTTCTAATGTTCTTATTTGTCATCCTCAGATTTGACTTTCCTGCAGCAACATGTGGAAAAGCCCTCCTCCCCAAGTCTAAAAGATACATTCTCTGCCTCAACCACCAGCAGTCAGAGCAGTGACACAAGTGATGCTGGATGGTTCAAATGGTTCAGCCTCTATTGGACAGCATACATGCAAGAAATGTAGATACATAATTTAATAGACTTTTACACTTGGCTCTTTTGTTGTCATCACTTGAAAAAAACTTCACAACACAAAGATAAAACAGATTACAGAAAAATCATTTGATTTCATGTAGTTCATATGTATAATCCACAGACTGAAATAGTTGTTTGGGTTAAAATTGCCTCTCTTTTTTTTTTTTGTCAGTTGTTTTGTGCTTTGTATTAAATGTGTTTAGACAGTGGAGCAGATTCTGACTTTGAACCAGCAAAGGTGACTGACATCCATGAGTATGAAGAAACGGAGACTGAAAGATTCCACCAGGCGATTAATGGTGAACATCATTGTAGCTCACATGAAGGGTAAGAGGTAGAATGTTTATTCCATTCATTTTTAAAATTGGCAAGAATCTTATCACAAACAACACCTCTGCACTTGCAGGAGAACTGTAAGTGAAGCAACAAAGGAGTTTCATGCACTTGGAATCGTGTCACTCTTCCCATCTTTTAAGGATCCGTACTCCAAACAGAGATATGTGAGTTTGCACTGCAGGTGTAGTGTGACATAAGACTTGTTAGATTTTGGTTCTTTGATTTTCTGAGTGTAAGGGGCATATAAAAAACAAAATCCCCTCTTGCCCCTGCTGGCGGTCTATCCTTCAAGCTCAGGTCCTCTACCAGAGGCCTGGGAGCTTGAGGGTCCAGCGCAGTATCATAGCTGTTCCTACGACTGCGCTCTTCTCCGATGTTGTTTATGGGATCTGCTGAAGCCACTCACCTAGCTTGGGAGTCACTGCACCTGGTGCTCCGATTACCACTGGGACCACTGTTACCTTCACCCTCTATATCTTCTCCAGCTCTTCTCTGAGCCCTTGGTATTTCTCAAGCTTCTCATGTTCCTTCTTCCTGATGTTGCTGTCATTTGGAACCGCTACATCTATCACTACAGCCATCTTCTTCTGTTTGTCTACCACCAGAATGTCTGGTTGATTAGCCACCAACATTATATTCGTCTGTGTCTGGAAGTCCCACAGGATCTTAGCTTGGTCGTTCTCCACCACCCTAAGGGGCGTCTCCCATCTTGACCTCGGGATTTCCAGGCCATACTTTGCACAGATGTTTCTGTATACCTTCCCTCTCTTTCCAATGTCATTGCTGTATATCCTGGTGCTGTGGATCGGTGACTCGATATCTCATTCACTCTTGGCACTTTTGGAGTTTTTGTTTCAGCCACAAGCCACGTTACGCTTGGCCTGTCAGTACCTCTCAGCTGCCTCCAAAGTCCCACAGACTAACCAAGCCCAATAGGACTCCTTCAGTCTGGTGGCTCCCTTCACCCCTGGTGTCCACCATTTGGTTCGTGGGTTACCACCACGGCAGGCACCAACCACAGCTCAGTGCAGTGGTTTGCAATGGAGGTGGGATCGATCCACCAGATCCACTCCTGGCCGCCACCTGGTGGGACTGCAGGAGGATCGGCCTCCTGCAGCCCCACCAGGCACAAGGTGGGACTGCACAGTCCAACCTGGTGGGATTGCAGGAGGATCGGCTCGTCCCTTTTTCAGGCTGTACCCAGCTGGGCCCCATGGACTAAGACCTGGCCACCAGACGGTCGGCCTTGGGCACCTTCCCTGGGCCTGGCTCCAGGGCAAGGCCCTCCACTGGGCTACACTGTTTTATTTTACATTGCGTTTTGGTGTTTGTTAATGTTGATGAATAAATATGTGGTTGGTCTGCACTTCATCTCTGCTTCAAGTCTCCTATTTTAGCTCAACCCTTAATAGCCATTCTAACAAACACACTGTTTCATAATTACCGTTCAACATTATAAACCTAAAGGGCAACAGTCCCACACACCACACGATCATGCTCTCATTCTTTTGTGCAATAAAAATAAAAGTAATGTCCATATCCATGCTGTAGACTGTGCCACTAGTTTCCTCTTCCGGCACACAAACTGAAATTAGCTGATTGTAGTGCAAGTGAAAGTCAAACCAAAAGCTGGGATCGATAGACAAGGAGACAAACAATTCCAAGAACTGAACTACTGGGAGCCAGTTCTCTACGAGAAGCCACTCTCAGTTTCCATCCCTACTTATGATTTCAATTTATTTGTAATGAAAATTCTCTTTCATGGTCATATTTGTCTTTTTTGGATGACTATGACAGATTTCCTGGCGTCACTCTGATTTTACCTTAGCTATTAAACTGTGTTTACCAGGAAGCACAACGTTCAACTCATTTACAGTCTTTGGTGCTCTGTGTTTAGATTTTTGGCTCATCATCACGCACTATATAATGGAACCACCAAGAAACAATTTTCTTCAGTCTGGAATCATTTGGATGTCATAAGAAGGTCAAGGTTTTTTCTTTCCTGTTTCCACTTCTGCTCAGTTGTCATTTGAGATAATTATGTTCCAATTTCTTTCTGAAAGATTCTTTCTTTGAATTAGTTCTTTTGTTGTTTTACGAATGAATTAATATTATTGTCACAGTCTGAAAAAGCAGACTGTAAGAATTGCGAAGGAGGACCCAAATGCAGACATGAAAGAGCATGGACAAAACTTGATACAAACAAAAAGCGAGCCATTTAATGGTTTATACAAAAGTGCAAACAAAAGGCAAAGCTAAACAAAACCTATACTGGGAATACTAGAAAAACATGACCCATTCTAAAAATGAAACGAAAAACTTAAACGTGGCCGCTTGGCATGAAAACACAAAGACCTGAGAACAAGCCATGACATGGCGTGGAAAACAGACGACCTGACACTGAACAAAGGAGGACAGAGGACTTAAGTACACAGAAAGATAATGAGAGGATGGGGAACATGTGGGAATACAGCAGGGACAAATTAGAACTAACAAGACAAGGACTGACATAAGACACAGACTTTCAAAATAAAACAGGAAACAGCATGAAACGCTAACATGACAACACGAACTTGACAACATAAGACACGCAGACATGAAATACATAAATGGCGAGGGAAACTTAGGCACAAGTGTAAAAGACACAAAGGGAATCTAAAATACAATGACTATAACCAGCCACCTAGGCAAAACAGACATGAACTAAGAGAATCTAATAAACATAAACCATAAACAACAAAAATAAGGTACAACTCAAAGTCAAGAGACCCAGGATCATGACCGTTATTTTTATTTGCAGGTAAATATTTTAACTCTGCTTTTTTCCTCTCACAAAAGTTCACAATCATATATAATTCCTGAACAAAACTTTCACTTTTCTCACTTTTCTCACTTGTACTTCCTTGCAAAAAAGATTTTTGTAAAATCTGCTTTTGACATTCTGTATTAGTTGATCATATTTTCTTATAATCAAATTAACTGAACAATGTAACGTATAATGTTGTGCGAAATATAACCATCAACAGATGAGGTTCGACTGGTAATCTGGCATACCAGGCATTTGGGCATTTCCTCGGTGGGCCGATGTGCTTTTGGGCCAGTGGGCCAACCTGAAGGGCTGCTCTCTCGCTCCCTTTGCTTTCCTGTCAGTCTTCACTGTACCTATCCAATAAAGCCATAAAAAGGTACATAAATAAATAAAACCACTAAAAGAAAGAGACAAAGATAGGACAATGTCCCGATGATAAAAATGATGTAAAAAAAAAAATGGATGCTTGTTTCAGTAAAAATTATAACTTGACTTGTCAGTCCCTATAAATACACACAAAATTGAGAGGTAAATTTTTAGATAGCCTACTTATGTTTTTTATTTATATAGTGAGGCTTTTTCATTCTCAATTATATATATTTATTGAAATCTATCATTTTCTACCAGTGGTCAGATAATATGTTGATGCTTGATGTCAACAATAACGTGATATATGTTATATACATATTGTGATACGGCGTGGAAAAATGAATGTGTACTATCTGTGTGGCATTTACAAGATAGAATTGCTTTTCTGTTTATTTCTGGGTCTGTTTATATAATGCCCTTTCAAGCTTTGTATTTACTTTATGTTTACAAGTCTAAACAAACTGAATACTTTGGTATTAAGAGAAAGTGCACAAAATAATTAATTACACCTGCGGTGACAACAGAAAGTTATAATTTTTGACTTCATGAAAATGGAGAGTGCAAACAACCTAGTGGAACCAGGGAAACGAGCCCACCAGCGCTCTGTAGCGGCCACGACTGCTGGCGATAAGGAAAGGCTGCTCGTCATGGAGGAATCACACTCAGGGAGACGTTTTCTCCGGCTCCCAGAAGAGTCTTGAGAATTCTCATGTCGTCTTTGCATACCTCGACAATGGTATATTATTTAATCTTAAAAAATTTGGGGGAAATTTCCCACATACCACTAGAAGGAGCTTAAGTACCACCAGTGGTGCGCGTACCACAGTTTGAGAACCACTGTTCTATGGCTGTGTCCCAATAGTGAGGCTGCATGCTGGGCCGCGCTATGCATTCTGGGATATGGTGGGCATACACCTGACCCATCCTTCAAATTCGGAAAATGGAGGCCGCATTTGGAGGTGTCTAAGAATTGGGACAGCCTTTGTCGCGTCGCTGTGACATAACCGGCCTACAAATGCGGCCTCCTGAACATGCAGCCTGACAATTGGGACACAGCTTGTACCGTCCTTCTCCTCAGAAACCGGCTCATTCATATTGCTATACTGTTTTGTGTCCTCGGTCTTCAGACATGCCTTACATGTATGTAAATGATCCGTGACATAAAGCAAAACTTGTTTTGGAATGGAAAAAACAGACTAACATAAGTTAAGGAGTTCCCAAAGCCCCAACCTCAGCCCTGTTATAAGATTTGTTGACAGTGCTTAAAAGCATTGGCTACTAAAAGTGTCTGATCCCAGTGAGAGTTGATAAGGGACATTTAAGCAAATATTAGTAGCAGCATATGTGCAGTGGATGAAATTATTTTATCACCTGCTGAATTTGTAATTATGCTCACTGACAAAGAAATGAACAGTTTCAAATTTTTATAGTAGTTTCAGAGAAACAACTGGTTGAGGGTGGCCGGAGGAAGAGAGGACAAAAGACACACTCTGGAAGAGATTCAGAGATTAATAGTAGTGAATGCATTTATTGGAGAAAATCCCGTGTGAATGCTGAAAGCGGAATTATTTATTACACTGCAGTATTACATTTAAAAAGAAAAAGGGAAAAATAGTTTATTATCAAAATAGGAAGGAGAAATATATTGAAAACATCCTGATCTATTTGGCTACATGTACAAGACCAATTGAGGTTCTAACCATACAGTGAAGAAGATTGGGTAGCTGACATAGTACAACTGGTTATTGTATAATAGTCTGAGTGTGAATGGTCTTAAAAAAAAAAACTTAATAGCAAGCCAGTGTTGCATTATCCAGATGAGTACATGGCGTTAGCTGCAATTTCACATGAGTGTCTGTTCCTAGTGCAGCTGTTAGAAGGTATCAATCTTCACAAATATGCACCACGTAAGGTTTATGAAGTCAATCAGGGTGCGACAGCTTTGGCTCGAGAAAATGGTTGTGTGTGTACTCACACACAACCATTTTTAGTGCAATCTAGAAATTCACACCAGAATTCCTGACCATTCATAACACCAATTAAACTTAGACATCAAATGAAAGAATTTTCTGAATCTTATTGTTACCTGCTTGTGTTATTTGAAATATTTGCAGACCTTTGAACAAGTGGGCCCTCTAGTGGACACTTTGGCCAGCTTTCATAAGATCTGATCGGTTTCATTTAAAAGTCTTTCAAACAGCTATCGGGGTCAAAATAATGACCTCTTTAAAGAAATAATGGAAAAAATTCAAAAAGGCAGTTAATTAATCATTTATCAACACAGAATATTAGGATTCAAAACATGTACATGTTTACATGTTTACATGTACAGAATGAATGAAATGTAAAACACAGAAATCTAGTGTTTGTGGTATGCTTGTTAATCTAAACACGTACTACACATTTCTCAGAAAACATGTTCTTTTTAGCTTGAAACTATAATAAAAGTAATGAATTTAGAACAGAAATGTATTACATTATGTATATTATGATTACAGTAACATTTATCTGTTTAGTACTGAGCTGCCCATGCCTTTACTAATGGTCCATTTTGGTAGTTGACAGTAAGCCACACTGAAACAGTTTGTTCTCTTTCTTTCCTTATGGACCTCTTTCCACATGGACCCTCAGGCATGCAAATGACTGAGTCTGTCTGACATCCTCCTTGCTCATTTTAGTATTTTTGAGAGAAAGGGTGGTCCGTGTGCCTTGCATGGGATCATGTCGGGTGTGAGAACAGTTGCGATGCCAGACATTAGGAAAATCTCAGTCATTAATGGATGCCACAAGGCAATGGGTGCCATGCCAATCATGGCCTTGAAAGTCCTGTGAGATTTACAAGAAGAAAACACTTCACTTTGCAACAGGAGACAACAGGGATCTGGCAGAACAGTTCAGTGCAATCAAGTGTCACTTGGGTGTCTGGGAAAGCTGCTGAACCTTTTTCCTCTGCAATAGGAAATGTGAATTGACTGATAAAAATAATCAGACTGCAGTTTGAGGAAAATTACTGCCATCACTTTTATTGTTTTTGGGGTTTGTTTGTTATAATAATCACACCTAATATGTTGGTTTATAGCTGTATTTTCTCTAATATTTCCAGAATTATTTCCCCCCATTTTCTGTTTTTTTTTTAGAAATAAAGACAAGAAAAAAGCCCAATCCTGCTGTAGGTAGCTGTTTGATCTATGAGAACTCATAGAGAACTCATAGTGCTGCTTAGTTTAATTCAAGAGATTCTGAACTTGACAGGATGGTTGCTTGTCTGACTAAAGCTTAGTCAACAGACAACAAACCAGAGGAAAATTTAACCTCACACATGAACCAAAGAAATTCCAAATTCTTAAACATCCCAGAGACATTTTCCTGCATTGTCAGCTTAATATGATGGACAATTTGTGGTGTTTACACTTGTTTATGAAGCTCTGTGAAATATTCATTTCAAGATTTTTGATAACCTTATTCATATTTTATTTTAAATGAAAAAGCTTTTGCATATTTAAGTTAAGGGATTTAGTGGCTCCAACTGCTCACTGTATCTCTTCTCTCCTAAAGCCCTCTTATACAAAGTCTGGTTCAGATCTGATTTTACATACATTTCAGTATTCTGCAAACCTCAGATGGGTTATGTTTGCATCTGGCAGAAAATATTTGTATGTTCTGTTGCTCTTTGAATCTTGTATGCCATATGTCATTTTTCTGTTTTGAAGATGTTGAAATCTTGAAACTTTCATTTTATTTTAATTTCATGATTTTATAAAGGCTTTACAAGGTAAAAACAAAAAACAAAAAACAAAACAAAACATAAACCAATAACCCTCAACTTAGATGTGGTCACACAAAATACTCAGTTAACAACTAGTACCTGCCTCAATTGCCTCCCCCTCACCCCCTTCCTGAGGCGCTGTGTATATATTGCATATTAAGGAGGAGTAATGCATAAACCTTACTAATGACTTACTAATGCTTAAAGTGTGTCATTATTATAAACTGTTAATTAGGGCAATTGTTTTCATGAATGGTCGGATTTTTTGGTGGAAATGAATTATGAATTATTATGATTTATATCCTTTAATCGGTGAGGTAATAAAGGAACAGTGAAGCTCATTTCCTGAGTTTTCTGAGAATTGAAAAATCTTATATTTCCGACTGGGACCTTGGAAATTCCGAGTTATTCCGGAATGCACCATTATTATGGCCGCTATATAGATACTTCCGGGTCATGTGTCAAAGAAGTCTCCTAAGCAAAATAGACGAATAGAACTCATCCCGGGCTTAGTCAAGAGACCCAGCCTTTCCAAAAATTAATATATATTTATAGGACCGAATGCGCTTTAAAACATCGCTCCGCCGACATTCCCGGTAATACTGTCCAATAAAATGATGATATTCCCTTTGGTCCCACCTTCGTAAAAGTAACCTCCAGTCAAAACGTTTGTAGTTCAACAAAGCCTTATCTGATAGGCCAGCGATCCGGACAAGCTGGGTCAGTTATGAATGAAGAGTGGCTGTATCTGACCAATGACGATTTAGGACGTAGACGCTAAGCTTATAAACGACAAGGTGACGGTTTAACGCGTTCTGTCCTTATTGACTGCAGCTGTGCACAAGACCAAATAATTCAGGACCCCTGAAATCCGTGTCTAACCGGTAATGTTTGCCTGTATTAGTTCATACACTGTGTCTCAGTTGAGGCTTTTTATTAAATCCTTCTTGCATTTAAATGGCATGCTCTGTCAGGAAATGTTTGTACATCTAATTGTTAGTGGTAGCATTGGATAGCTAGTATGCTAAGACGGTTATTGAATGATGTGGTTCTGATGAATGACAGGATCGTACATTTTTAGATGTATTCATATACGTGAGCTTAGGCTAATATTCTGATGAAGAGTCCATTTCCGTCAGTTTCTGTGTTAAACCACTCATGCAACGGGTCCTACACCGGGCGCAGCGCGGACAAGCTGCCATGACAGGAAGCTAAACGTGACGTGACAGTGCGGGCCTGCCGAGCTTTGAATCAGTACGCCCATACAAGGACGCCGCTGTCGGACACGGCTGGTGTCACCTAGACTTTTGTCATTGCATTGCAGCGTGACTTGAAATATTTTAGTGTCGTGTGTGCCGTGCTTGCCTTCCTGGCCTTATGTCTGTGTACTGTTCACTTTTGACCTTCACGTCTGTGTGCTAAGTAGCTTAGCTCCGGCGCTTCTCTGGACAACAATTCAAGCCCCCTGAGCCCTAGTCCAAGCAGGGGACATAAGGGGTTTAAACTAAGTCTCAGCTTTTTCTAAGTTTTTTTTTTTTCTCTATAAACTGGCCTTCAAAAAAACAAAACAAATGACGGTAAATTATGTCCTGAATTGTCTCTCAGCCATTCATTGTGCAGTGTATGTGGAGATCTATCAGTTTGTGGTTGTGAATGATTCACGTGAAATGTATAGTGAACAAACAAGCTGATGAGTAGGATAACCACGTTAAACTGTGTTATAGAGCCTGACAGCTGCTGGTAGGAGCTATGGTAGCGCTCCTTCCTACACTGTGAGTGTAAAAGGCTACTGCTGAACAAGCTGCTCGGTGCTCTTCATGCAGGGGGTGGAAGGTGTTGTGGATGTTAGCTAGACAACATCCTCTCCTCCCCCACTTGTTTGATGGACTTCACCGGACAGTCCAGGACAGAGCTGGCCCTCTTGACCAGTTTAAGTTTCCCCCTGTCCCTCTCTGCCATTCCACCACTCCAGCAGACCAAATTAATTGTGGATTGCCTAAATGCATATCTGCCAAGTTTTTTGAAGGTCACTTCTGCCTTCTGTGGCTGAAGTTACTGTGTCACCTTGTATTGAATCCTTCTCACTATCTAGACATGAATGCATGTCAGAACACTAACTTAAAAAAAACATTTTCTCTCCAGATTCCAGCCATGTATCTCTGCGCCAGGTTTATCACTTCTCCTGCTGTGGTATGTTACTTGATAATGTGATGATGAAATCATAATGTTCTTTATTAATTCACGTTTTAATTGTTGCTGAAATGTGCAGGATTAGTTTAGAGTTTGGGTTAAAAACGTAAGTCATTCATGCTTCAATCCAAACCTACAGCAAATTTGAAATAGGCAGTTAACCTTTAACCCATGTATCTCTTTGGACTGTGGAAGGAAGCAAGAGGACTCTAGCAAAACATGCCAACATCACAAAGAAAGGTCCTAACTGTATTTGTGAGGTGACGGTGCTAACCACAGCACCACCATGCCTTGTGACTTGAAGCAGATCATCATCCATTGTGAAACTTTAGCTTTTGTGTTTTAGTATCTTTTCTTGTGAGATTTACTGAATTTAGGTAATTAAAGAGATGGTTTTATTTTGATGCAAGGACTTGTCAATTACTCTGAATGTTTCACCACAAGGATGTGAAAGCAGTGTTAACATAATGGTATAAGTAAAGTACTTGTCAAAATGAATTCTCAGTATTGATCAAAATAATCTAACCAGTTTGCCATTATCATGCAGCTTGTACAATGGCATTGCCAGCTAAAAACTTCTATTGGTATCTTGATGTACAGTTGAGAACTGCCTGTGGCAATTACTGGGGTTGGGTGATTTGCTTCATAGTCCAATCCTGCTACTGTGTATTGATGTTTATGCCAAAATGTAATACTTGTGCTGGATACAGGTTTAGAAAATGCTGTGAAGAGCTTTTAATTAAAGACAAATGTTTTCATTATCATTGAACCCGGTGCTTGGTTCTTCTCTTGGTTGCTCAGATTACTTGTAATGTGTGTTGTTGTTTTTTTTGTTTGTTTGTTTTGTTTTGTTTTTTGGTCTGCTTATAGCTGCGTGGGGGTTCCAGAGTCCTGACCCGGCCAGTCACTGTTTCTCTCTTCAACAGACCTGAAGGCACAGTGGAGCAACAGGTCAGTACTTTCATTGAATCACTGCACTGTTCACTTGCAACATGTTAAATCGGTACTGTAATGTGCTTATGGGATGAGTGACATGGCTCAAAGCTCATTTAATAGTTTTAGGCTGAGTTGTGGATTCCAAAAGTAATTTCAAGGATCTTGTTTAAACATAATTGGTTTGTCAGTTAAAAGCTGCTGAAATGGCCCCTTTTCACAAACAGTTTTCACTCTGTTTGGGAATTTGGTTGCTTTAGACCCTCACAGCTCTATTTTATTGCTCTTATAATGCAGTGACGGTAGGTGATTGCGGTCCGCATGCCCTTAAGTAGACAGGAGCATTAACTGATGCAGAACTTGAAGTAATTTTACTGTAGAAATATCAGCAGCATCATGGGTTCCAGTAGACTAATGAACACATTAAAATGCAAGTTTCAAATTGAGCAGGAAACCGCTCGTCTTAAAGTTTTATATCAGTATTTCACTGTAGTAGTCTTAAAGAGTAGTTTCTTAATGTTTTCTAAACAAATTGACTGACTGGTTGACTAACTCAGTTGAGGCATATCTTTAAATTTGAGTTTTTCAAGTTGGGTCCTACTCATTGCAGCAGGAAAACCTTGAGTGTGAGCTTGAGGTGCAGATGAATGGGTTGCAGCAGGTCTTCAGGATTCTTAGTCCAATGAGAGGAAGACTACAAAGGTTTCAAATTGTCAATATAATAAATTTTCAAAACAAATATCATATAAAGTTGCAATAATAAGCTTAAATTGCCAATATTGAGAACTTTGAGTGTAACTGTATTACATTGCTGTCATAAAGAGGACAATGATAGTGGGACCTAGTGAAGTGATATTTCTATAGCACTCTTTAACGTAAAGTGCCTCACAACAAAACACCTTTTCAAAAAGTTAACCAAACACAAGTCTATAATGGTAACTGATAGGGCTGCCACGATTAGTCGACTAGTCACGATTACGTCGACTATCAAAATCGTTGACGACTAATTTAATAGTCGACTCGTTGTTTGAAGCGTTGTAAGATCCCAAAAGATGCAGAAATAAGTAGTAGGATTTAAGAGTGTAATAACAGACTGAAACGGAAGATGGCAGTTACCGCGGCCCTGCTTCAACAATGTCTGTGGCTAGTTAGTTTTAATATTACTCGTATTATTCTTTGTGGGTCACAAAATAAACGTTTAACATATTTTCAGGCGAGAATGTAGCTGTGTAAACCTCAAATATCTGCTCAGTTTATCAAGACCCCACATATTTTCAAAAGCGCTCCAACGTTTTCGTCTGTTACCCACCAGCTCGATAGCTCGCCGGGGGTCAAGGCTCAGTATAGCCGGTGAGAACACCGGACTTACGGCAACACGTTTTCAAACCCACCGCCGTCTTTCGCTACTCGGGTTAAACATGATATATAAGTCACTTAGATAACTTAAAAATGTTGTTTGGCTTTTTTTTTTACTATTTTATTTCTTCCTGAGTAAATGGGTTTGGCTGAGATTAAAGTTATAGTTTTCACACAGCTGATGCAGTGTTGAGACCTTTAATCTATTTTGGGGCATTTTGTTTTTGAAACCTGGACCACCATTGTTATAGCCCTTTTCCACTAGTACAACCTCCAATGTACTTGGCTTTGGTCTTTTTTTTTTTTCTTTTTTCTTTTTTTTTCTTTTAAATCACTTTTTAGTTTTTTTTTTTTGGTTTTTTTTTTTC
>VURO01016794.1:5964-20311 GCA_015108175.1 Pelvicachromis taeniatus
AATATAAAAAAAAATATATATTCTTTTTTTTTTTTTTTTTTTTTTTTTTTTTTAAGGAAGAAAAAGAAAGGACCTTTCCAAACATTGATTTTATCAACTTGCACACATATCTGCAGGTTTTCAATATTATATTGCATATTGGGCTCATGGTTTAATCTTTGCAGTATGTCCATTTCTAGGTACAGGTAGAAACAGATAGGATTTTTCCAGGTTCAACCATTTTTTTCTGTGCAGGAGAAACCCTGACAGTCTTACTCATATTTATAGGTGACCCAATCTCAACAAAACTGAAAAAACGTCCTCTCACACAGTAAATATTAGGATGGATTAGGATTTAACTTTATTGTCATTAGACATGTATAAATACAGGGTAGCGAAATACAGCTTTCATCTAATCAGAAGAGCACTAAGTGCAATCAGAGCAGATTATTTACAGATAAGTTAAGTCGAGAGCAAATATACCGATCTACTACAGGCAAATGTACAGATACTGATAACATCTATGTTTAAAACAATACATTTACTTTAAATCACAATTCTTTTGATTTCCATATTCATCATCCTCCTGCGAATTTGATAATACATTCTTCACTTTCTGCGTTTGTTTCGTGTGCCATGTTTGTTTCGTATGTCATGTTTACCCATACGTAACTTAAAGGTTGCCAAAATTTGTATCTGTGGTGGAATTATCACAACTAAATTTGGGATGAAGAATTTGGAGGAGAAAAAAAACCACTAGTTTCCCCAATTTTTAGTCAGTTTGTCTTTGATTCAAAGAACTTCCACATCTGTAAATTTTATTTATTTCTTTGCTCTTTCGAGTGTCGTGCACGTGTAGTGCTTTCTCTAAGGTCCTGGGAAAGTTAGTGTGATTAAAGCACAGTTTTCCCTACCATGTTCATCACACACTGTGGCAGCCAGTTTTCACACACTCCCTATTTTATCTCCCCAGTTAGACCACCCAACTTAAATTAGCTTTTGAAAGAGCAGAGAGTTGTGGGGGTTTTTTTTTCACCTTTTAGGTCTTACTCAACTGTGATTCAGAATAATATTTGATTGCATATTATGTGGAACACTGCAGTGATACAAGTAATTTCGGATGGTTAAGAAGCTATTTCTTCTGACTACAATCTAATGTTTGTGTCTTCTATCTTTTATGAAGATGGGACCACCTGGAATACCACCTCATTTCCCTCCCATTGGAATGCCTCCTATGGGACAGCGACCTCCCAGCATGACACCGATGCCTCCTGGTATAATTCCCCCAGGTATAATGCCACCAATGGGGGCACCGCCAATGGGACAGGTGAGCTTTGTAGTAACCTCATAGATTAGTTTGTGTCTTTTCTTTCTTTGTGCTTTATAAAGGCTATGAACTATGCAGCCTGTATTTCTCCCTCCACTGTAACAATTTAGGGAGAAGTATAACCTTAAACGAGACACGTCTCAAAATGTTTTAAAGCAAAAGAATAAAAAAAAATTCTAGTTAGTTGTTTGAATTGTTCTGATCATTGTTTCATGTATCAAGTGGTTATACTTTCATGTTAGACACACTTAGTCACATCCATCAACATTTACAGACTAGGTATATTTTCTTATCTTCTAACACTCCAAGTGCTTGATAGGGGTGCTAATTAACTGAAGAAAAAATGTTGTTCATCGGTTTAAATCTCTTTCATTATCTGACAGTCAATGAATAAATAGGCATGATGTAGCTGTAGTCTTTTTTTTTTCTTTTTTTTTGTGATTAAGAAAAAGTGGATCATGCATGTAATCCTGTCATGCATAAATAGGCGTGATCATGGGGAGGAGTGTTTGATCAGAGTGCCAGAAATGCAAGTCTGAAGAGGTGGTGAAACTCTGAAGTTTGGCATATTGCTGCCTCACAGGTGTCAGGCTGTGGGATCACACTTTCAATAAGCACAGCATAATCAGTCAAGCAGCCTTCTACACACCAGCAACCTGTTTCACACTGTGTCTAAATACCTCTGCCTGGATTGGGTAGCATGGAACTTCCAGATGAATATTTCATGGTGCCTCTTTTATTAGATGCCAGCCATGATGCCACCCATGATGCCAGGAATGATGATGCCCCCTCGCATACCAGCTGCGGCTGTACAGCCAACAGGACCGGTAACTCTTTTCACTATGTTTCTTGAGTGCTCTGCTTCACACTTCTTAAAATACACTGGAGTCTGTGAAGTGCTTAATGAAACGTGCACAGCCATGGAACACTTCTGTTGGCTATAAATTTGTATCCTTCCATAAAAAATTTTTAATCTGCATGTTGAAACAAAACAGCTAAAAAACTTAATTAAACACTTGCATTTAATGAATTTATTATTGTCACATTTTCTTTTGTGCTTTTTGGCATTGGTTTTTCTGTGAATCACTTAAAAAAAACACACGAACCCTTCACTGCTGAAGTTCAGTTGATTATTCTTTTTAGTAATTTAGAAAGTAGTAGTTAGAAAGTTATGCAAATAAGCAGAATGTTGCACTGTATTTATTTCTACTGCGGGGAAAAACATAATCCACTAATAACATTGTTTTTTGTTTTCCTTTCAACAGCCTGGTGTTGACTCCACAGGTAAGATTTTTTTACTTATTTTAATGCAGTAAAATTAATTTTTTAGGCATATTTTGCATTCATTTGAATTTTAAAGGCTGACTTTTTTTTGTCTTGTTTATCTTCACAGCTGCTGCACCTGGAACATCTGTAAGCATAACATTTTTCTCATATGTAGTAATTGGAAATCTACAAGCTTTGACAATTTTCAGCCACTATCATTAGCTCTAGTATTTTTCCTGCTGTCTCTCAACATTTATTTCTGTTCCCTCTGCAGAGTACCACAAATGGGTCCCCGCAGGAAGAACAGCCAAAGAAGGTTTGTGCACATAAAACATTGAAAGAATAGACACAGTTAACAAGGAACTATAAAATCATTCAAAATACAGCCAAAATAATTATCTGATTTATCTGTCATGTTTGTTTGCTTCAGAAATCTGTGTGGACTGAACATAAATCACTAGATGGAAAGACCTATTATTATAATACAGAGACTAAGCAATCCACATGGGAGAAACCGGATGAACTCAAATCTCCTGCAGAGGTACAGAGCTTTTAATTTGAACTATTTATATTGCTTGCATATTCACATACATTTTATTCATTTGGCACTTAGCAGTTGCAGTGCTCACGTATTAAAATTACAGTAATGGTAAATGTACCAGATTAACCTTAATTGGATTTTTTTCCCCCTCACTTTTGGGGAATTATTAAAATGCTTTGTTCATATATTAAACAGTTTTATTTTTAAAATATATGCATCATCTATACTTAGTAAAAATTGATTTATTATTGGACTGTGGATATTGGTTTATATTAATTCAGCCCGTTCGTTTAATCTATTAAGAAAAAAACCTTTCCTGTCATTCTTTGAATTCTTTAGCAAATGCTGTCAAAATGCCCCTGGAAGGAGTACAAGTCAGACACGGGGAAGCCTTATTATTACAACTCTCAGACGAAGGAATCAAGATGGACAAAACCCAAAGAGCTGGAGGATCTGGAAGGTAAAGAGTGCTATCTGATTATATCAAAGCTGTTGTACGAAAGGCAGGGATATTTATATAGATGTTACCTTCTATAGAAAAGCCTTTAACGGCACAATGACTGGAAGGCTCCTGGCTTGGTCAACGGATGACTCCATACATTAGGGGATGGGGTATGATTGATGTGCAAACAAAGGACTTACAAAACACAGGACACTCGATGGCTCCTTTAATACATTTGTCCTTGAAAAGGTCTCTTGATCTGCTGCATGATTAAAAATGAAAGCAAGCACCTTAACTGTTATCTCTTGTCAATTCCAGCTATGATCAAAGCAGAGGAAAATGGGTAAGAGCTTGCTGTTTACCACCTGTTAGTCTTCATGTCTTCATTTTGTGTTATGATTAATAACAAATACAGCAGTCATCAACAATTATTAATCTCGTATTGATTTATTTTCATGATCTTACATTAGGACTGCAGAGGCGCCAGCTCCTGGAACCACTGCAGCTCCTGCTGTGCAAGCAGATAATGCAGCTCCTGTGGCAACTGTAGTGGAGGCGGAAACTGCGGTAGTAGTCTCAGAGGAACAACCATCTCAGGCAGCAGTGACTAACACAGCTGAGGTGAAGACAGCTGATGCACCTGTGGCTTCCTCGGAGACTTCAGCCCCTACCGAGGCTGTAGCCAGGTAAACAATTATGAATCTAGATTTTAACTGCGCAAGCGCAATGACATGTATGCCTGTGTGGCTATCTCCAAGCACACCTGCTGTTGTGGTTGAAGTGGACTATGAATCAGAAGGTGTTGTGATTAATAAATGGACTCAAAGCCAGCCACATTGCTGCTCTCATCGATCGGGAACAGCTGTGCCGGTCAAAGTGATGCATGACAGCAATAGCTCGGCAAATGAAAAGAGGCCTCTCCAGGAAATGACATTATTGTTAGAATGGTTCAGAGCAGTGGAGAGAGGCCACATGGCTCCACAAATCTGCAGCAAGATGCAGATGGTAGATTTTTTTCTATTTAACTTGCACAATAGTGATGTAAATAAATAATAAAAATGGTAATTAATTCTCACACTAATATAACCACAGCAGTCCTTCAGCAGTTATTCCAGTTTTATTATTATTATTATTAAACAGTCACATCATAAGATATGACTCAGCGTCTGTATCATAATCCATTTCAGAAAATAAATAATGAACTGGCTTTGGCTTAAGAACAAGTTGGAAAGAAGGTTGTAATGCGCAGTGATCTGCTGATGTAGCTAGAGATTTTCCTCAGTTTGGCTATTTTGTACCATCTTCATGTCATTTAGTTAAACACAACAGATACGTGTGTGTATGACACTGTATTCAACCATAATACTCATAAAATCCTAGCGTTGAATTGAAGGAGAAACGTTTCTACTGTGTTATGCAGATGTTAACATGAAAAACTCAAAAGTATCAGTTATAGTAGTTTACATTTAAAATTTGTTGTGATTGAATGGAGGTCTCTGCAGTAATTCTTTTTAAAAAGTTGGTTTAGTTAGGAATTTATTTATTTTTTTAATTTGATGTTTTTGTTTTCATAATATTACTACAGTGGTGCTAAAAACCCATGTGATTGTGAGAGGTTGACATAATAGAAGCTTGTAGCACATCTGCCATCAAAATAACAATAGCTTGCATTGCACTTCCTCATTTGAATGAACCTGATGGCCAAAGCTATTTTTTAAGTGGACCTGTTATGCTTTTCCTCATTTCCTGTCGCATATTGTTAAACCGGTGGATGCTCCCATTAAACATGGGTAAAGTTTCAAACAATGACATCGGTGTATGCGCAGATCATCCCTGTGAGCCAAAAGCTCAGCCTTCAGACTGTTCTCGACCCATAGCTTACAATAGATCTGTATAAAGTCAGTAAGGGTATCCCTAATATGGTCATCTCAGGCATGCAGCTCTTGCTGTGAGTACAGCGGTCCCCACCCACCTGTTGTTCATCAAGCCCAAAGCAGGCCACTGCAGCTCTATTGGGTTAGCTTTCACAGAGCACTTTTTACCTATAATATTGGTGTAACAAAGCAGTTTTTTTTAATGCATTTTTTTATTGCAGTGCACCACACGTGCTAAGTGCTCAGTGTCAATAATAACTTTCTTTGCTCTCAGTGTCGAAGTTGCAAAAGAAGAAAGGCCAGAACTTCAGAAGAAAACTTACAAATGGAATACAAAAGAAGAAGCCAAGCAGGCCTTCAAAGAGCTGCTGAAGGAGAAGGTGAGTCAGGCTGTTAACAAGCTCTAGGAGAGGAGGCATGCCTTTACTGCGGAGGAGTACCGAGTGGTCATAGTCATTCTTGTTTTCAAATTCCAACTCTAAAATGTTCTCTGTTTTTCAGTGTATAAAATCAGATTAATTATGTGAGATCTTAGGCAGTCAACAAGTGTGCAGCAAAATTTAATTCATGAAGTTGCATGAATTTGCTTCTTTAATCAGGCAGTGTTTTAAATTAGAAAGCAAATATCTGATAATTTGATAATTGTTCTGTTTTGTGCCCAAAAAGTCATCCTACAACTTTTAAACTGTCTCCATTGAGGGTTGTTGGATTTTTATGTGTGTGTTTATCGAGTATCCATTCACCGTTGGTCTGTTGTTGGCACTGAAATGTAAATCTTGATTTGTTTTTAAGAGTAATTTTGCCACCTCAGTGTTCACTAGTGCCTGATGTGTTCATCATCACATCATTTGCATTCAGATCTGGATCTAATCCCTGTCCCTGCACATGAGCCCCCGGGAGGCCTATTAAACCTCGCCTCCTGTTGCTGTGGATGTGTTGTGTGTTCGGTTTGCACGGCGGCCTAGCACCACCCACCTTGAACGTTGCTATATTTAGGAGCTTTTTAATTTTGTGCACAAAGCTCTCCTCTGAGATTGCTTGCCATTTCCTGCAAGATCTTAATGGCTGTGTCTTTATGATTAGCTTTATTGGATCAAAGGCACGAGGACTGGCTGGGATTAAGACAGTGAGAGAAAGTGACATGCCTGAGTGAGTTAGAATAACTGTGACAACTGACAAGACCAAGGCACATAGAGGAATCAGTCATAATGGATGAAGTAGTCACTCCCTGGGAGAGGCAAGTGGCAGAAAGGGCACTTACAAAGGTCCTCGGTGGCACTACTTGATTTATTGCCACTCCACACCTTTTAACCCATCATCTATTAGTAATTAAGAAAACGTGTTCTATTCTGGACCAAAGTCGCAAAGCCCCATGTTCCTATCCAGGTTTATGTACTTTTTTCTAACACAGGACAACAAGGCAATCCATTTGAATATTTGTGAAATATTTCTTGTGTGAAGATTTTATTTGAAGCCATCACGAGTTTTTCTTATCCTCTGTATTTCAGGGTGTATCCTCCAACTCCTCTTGGGAACAGGCCATGAAATTGATTATCAATGATCCTCGCTACAGGTACAATACTTTCCAGCGATTAGTTTATCCTTCATACAATAGTAAGTTTAAACTGTCACCATCGCTGACTTACAATTTCTTACTTTTTCTTCTCAACAAAGTGCACTTCCGAAGCTGAGTGAAAAGAAGCAGGCGTTCAATGCATACAAAGTCCAGACAGAGAAGGAAGAAAAGGAGGAGGCCAGAATTAAATATAAAGAGTCAAAAGAGACCTTTCAGAGATTCTTGGAGAACCATGAAAAGATGACGTCTACCACTAGATACAAGTAAGTGTTACTGTCATATGGCAATAAAGTATTTTGTTTTTCCCCCTGCATTGATTTGCAGTTCTCTGAACTGTCAATATGATTATTCAGACTGGTTCAGTGAGAGGACATCTGTGGCGCTTGCACACCATCGTGCAGTTACTGCACTGTTGACTTTCACTTAAGCTACTTTGACCTGTTAGTGCTAGTCACGTTGATATTGCTGAATTTGTTTACACAAAAACAAATTGTTACAAGGTCAAAGTTTCACATGTTTAATGAGTTCATTAGAAAGTTAATGATTGATGATTCTATTCAAAGTCAAAGTGCATGTGAGATAAAGGTTGTATCTAATTCAAAATCTCTTAATTTTTTGTTTTTGTTTGCTAATGTCTTCAACAACTTTCCAACAAACTCACTTATTGGAAACTTAGTAAAACACTTAAAATATAAAACTTCTTAATAAATTCTTGGTGCTGCTTGTTACGTCTTTTTCATCAGCACTCTTTTAGTTTTTGGGTGAAAGTCGTGATGATGGGCAGAGGAAAAGGGGTAATCAACTGGTGACCTTGACAACAAGCCAGCTTCAGTGTTCTGCTGGCACTGAGTTTGTAATCTGGGGTGGCACACAACAGGCAGTTGGATGGTGAGAGCACGGCTTTCTGATGCGGTGTGGGTGTGTGTCTTTGCATTTAATACCCTATTTTAGCCGGTGATAACTACTGGCTCTTCTGAGCAGCCAGTGTTTCAACAGACGTCAAGAATATTGAATGTTTTCAGTGCACATCTTAAAAGACATGACAACTTTTTCAGCTTTTATTAACATCTGCGTTGTGCCTAGGATGGCTCACAAAAGCCATAACAACTGGTGCCTTAAAGCTAAATTTGTCAAGTGAAATGGTGCCCTCACGTGGCTTTGTGAGAGAAATATTCTAAAACGTGTGTGTGTGTTCCTGCTCTTGCAATTCAGGAAAGCAGAACAGATGTTTGGTGAGCTTGAAGTGTGGAGCTGCGTTCCAGAGAGAGACAGGCTGGAGATCTATGAAGACGTGTTGTTCTACCTCGCTAAAAAAGAGAAGGTAAGGGTTCTCTTGCATTAGGAATCTTGTTTGGCATAATGATTGGGTAAAGGTCTTCTTTCGGTTTGCAATTTGAGAATATGAGCTTTTTGAACTAGTGCAATTAACACCTGGTTGTTTTCTCTACTTTAGGAGCAAGCTAAGCAGCTGAGAAAAAGGAACTGGGAAGCTCTGAAGAACATTTTGGACAACATGGCCAACGTCACATACCGCACCACCTGGTCTGAGGCCCAGCAGTATCTGCTAGATAACCCTACCTTTGCAGAGGATGAGGAGCTGCAAAGTATGAGAAAATAAAATGGTTTAAAACAGCTAATAGAATTAGAAGAAAAACATTTTTATTATCAGGTTATTGTGCTTCTTCATGAATGTGTGTTTGTATATGTTCAGGCTACTGATAGTGCCGTTATCTGCTTACAGATATGGACAAAGAAGATGCCCTTATATGTTTTGAGGAACATATTCGGGCTCTGGAGAAGGAGGAGGAGGAAGAGAAGCAAAAGACACTTCTCAGGGAAAGAAGACGGCAGCGCAAGAATAGAGAGGCCTTCCAGGTGAGAGGCAAAAAGAGTTTATGTCTATGTTTGTCTTTTTTTCACATTTAATCGGGTTAATAACAGTTTTCACGTAAGCCAAAAGAAGAGGCCACATGTGCTTTCCTGATCCTTATCTCTTCTTGTTTTCTCAGAAATTTCTGGACGAGCTTCACGATCACGGCCAACTTCACTCCATGTCTGCTTGGATGGAGATGTACCCGACACTGAGCTCAGACATCCGCTTTGCCAACATGCTGGGCCAGCCGGGTAGGACAGCGGGCCACATGCACACGCCGCATGAGCTGAATGTGAATGCGACAGTTGGACTTGAATCATAGCATAAACATAAATATAACATACACAACTGACAATATAAACGATTTATGAATCACAGTTTAGCTCTTTGAGGTTATATTTTATTATTATTTCCATATTTTTCCCACTTTATTTTTCATACTTATTCCAATAATACACCAGTCTCTAAATCTTTGATTATTTGGCTTCGCTGTTTTGCACTCTTGTTGTGGTCCACTGATGCTGTTGAACTTTGTTTATTTGCTGCAAGGATCAATATTTACACGTTTTTAAATTTAATGTTGTCTGTTGTGCAGGTTCCACTCCACTGGACCTCTTCAAGTTTTATGTGGAAGACTTGAAAGCACGCTATCATGATGAAAAGAGGATAATCAAAGATATTCTTAAGGTATTACTCTAACCTCATAAAATCTTATTATTTTTGGCAGTCTGCACTTGTACCCCTTCCTTTCGTTGATCCAATTATACATCTAATAATTATCTCATGTGTTGTTTCCCCAGGACAAAGGATTCCTGGTTGAAGTCAACACCAGCTTTGATGACTTTGGATCAGTCATCAGCTCGGATAAGAGAGCTACCACACTAGATGCAGGAAATATAAAGCTAGCCTTCAACAGTGTAAGACTCCAGCTCTGCATCATATGCTTTGAGTTGGCACCTGTTCATGAACATTGATGACACAGATATTGATAATAAAAGAGGGTGAACTGTTAAGTAGCTGACCCTACAGCAGCTGGGTTTAATCTTTTAAATCAGCATATGAAATGCCAGCGTAGAACAGGTCACACAGTTTAAATAACCGGCACCTGTCCTCAGCTTAGAGAGCTTTATGTTAAGTTTTATCCTGTTATTAGGTGTTCAGTACATAACTTTAGTCACAACATGCAGTCAACAGTATGCATTCTTCTCTATAAAAAGACATTCATCATAGCCATTTTTTTTTTTTTTTTTATCATATCTTTCTACGGCCCCCAAGTAGTTAAAAGTATGTTATTACAGATTATAAAATTATGAAAAAAGGGGGGGGAAATACACCTTTCACCATAAACAGGCCTATATCAGTGACATTTTAATCAGTATACATAAGGACAGGCCATGACCTACATGTTTGAGGATGTATGCGGGTCTGAATTAGCTGTTAAGTGTGGATGTGGTGACCTTTCCCGGGGGTACCCCATCTTTTGCTCCATGCCCTGTCCAATCTGAAAGATTTCACATGGGTTGAAAGATGTGTGCGTTGAACCATGGCTGTTTGTTTTATTTCATTATAAGATTAACTCACTTTGAAACCCCTTTTCCTAATTAGTTGCTTGAGAAAGCTGAAGCCAGAGAGAGGGAGAGAGAGAAGGAGGAGGCCAGGAAGATGAAAAGGAAAGAAGCTGCTTTCAAGAACATGCTGAAGCAGGCCACACCGCCACTGGAGCCAGAGACTACGTGGGAGGGAGTATGTACTTTCAACGCGGATCAAATTCGTGTGGATTCGCAACACAATTTATTTTCTATTTTTATCCTCAACCCCATTTTCCAGTCTTGATTGTATTTATTGTTTGACATTTTACCATTTCAGGTCAGAGAGAGGTTCCTAAAAGAGCCTGCCTTTGAAGACGTGACTCTGGAGTCAGAGAGGAAAAGAATATTCAAAGATTTCATGCATGTCTTGGAGGTGAGTCATGACGCTAGCAAGGTCATGAAGTTTTTAAACATGATGACGACTATGATGATGTTTAACCTGATATTTATTTTTTATTTAATTCAACAGCATGAATGCCAGCATCACCACTCGAGGACCAAGAAACACTCAAAGAAGTCCAAAAAGCACCACAGGAAGCGCTCCCGCTCTCGATCAGTTAGTACCAAAAGTTAACTGGAAAAATTATGTAGCAAAGCACACTTTACAAAAAGCACTGCTTAATATCATGCACTGCTAAACTCTGTTTTAACAGGGCTCTGAGTCTGAGGATGAGGAATACCATAAGAAGAAAAAGAGGTCGCAGTCCAAATCCCCCTCAGAGCGTTCATCTAGTGGAGAATCCGGTGAGTGTTTTTACAGCTTAGTGGATCAGTTGATTTGTGCATTTAGGATGGGGGGGGGAGTGCCGCACTGTGTGTGTTCATTGACATGTTCTACCTGCAACCAGAGAGAAGCTATAAAAAATCCAAGAAGCACAAGAAGAAGGGCAAGAAGAGACGCCACAAGTCTGTAAGTGTGCAGGAAGAAACAAACGTGTGCTTGATGTGCCCTGAATACAAATGTATTGCCAACACTGGTCTGTGAACTAACTGTGTAATTATGGCAAACAGGGGTCACCAGATTCTGACGAGAAGAAAGGAAGAGACCGTGATGGGAAGCGAGAAAAGGAGATAGAGAAGGAGAAAGAGAATGACAAGTCTCGAGGGAAATCTCGCTCAGAGTCCAAACAGAAATCTCCCAAAAGGAAAGCAGCCAAAGAGGAGGTGAATGTTGTTGTTATAGTCATTATTATTATTATTATTATTATTATTATTATGATAGAAAATCGCCTCTGTATTATGAGATTAGCTGGGGGGCTCAGGTCAGTGTTAGTGTGTTTTAAAGAAGAGTCTCGAGCGTGTGTTAGAAGATCTAATTTTCATTATTACTAAATCTTCGTATTTTTTAATGTAATGGTGCTTTTAAGGGTGGCTGGGACACGTCGGGCAGTGAGCTGAGTGAAGGAGAGCTGGAGAAAAGGCGAAGAACCTTGCTGGAACAGCTGGACGCACCTTGATGATCATTCATGCTGCTCCTCTCCTCTTACTTCTACAGACAAGCATTCCCCTTCAAGCTCATCTGACCGTGCTGGTCATACGCCCATAATGGACTGATTTATGGTATTTATGGGAATGCCATATACTGAGCTTTTACATAGACTTTGTGACTAATTTGATATCAGGAAACTGATCAGCTGTTAAATACTGAGTTGTTTTTTTTTTTTGTTAGCTTACCTTTCTTCAGTTGGCTGTAGTTATACATGTTTTCCATTGACATTTTGTTTTATATTCAGTTAAAAGCATATCTTTATGACACACTGCAAATGTGTAGAAATACAAGAAACTTGTCCAGGAATACTGGGGATTACATCTGATTTGAAGTAATTTAACTGCGGCTGGTTTGAATGAATAAAAGGTTTTAATTCGAGGATTTGTTGAAATCGATACTTTAGTTAAATGTAATAAAACATTGTTTCACTGGAAGTTGTCTGCAAGTGTTGCTGTGACTTATATACACGATAAGTTACCTATTGCCAAACCATCAAAATTATAGCATTGTTGCAGATTTACAAATAACCCACAAAGTTTCTCTTTACCCTGAAGACCAATGGGTGATGCCATTGTCAGTTTATTAGGAACGCCTAGCTAATATAAATGCTGTCTCATGCCATCTTAGTTTTGGCATTAACTTTTTGATAATTTTCCAGGATGTAGTTTGCATTGCAGTTGATTTGTAGTGTTTGTTAATTTTAGGAAACAATCGGTCCAATGTTACTGATTTTGGGCAAACATTAAATCGCTGAGTATTAACTCCTTGTGGTGTGGACACACTGTGTTTCTGGTGAATGGATTCAAAATTAAATTTACACCCATTACTAGTTTAGTGGTAACACTTAACACAAATGCAGTCTTAACCACTTAATGTAATGTTTCTGCTAATTTTAAGGGACAGAGTTTATATTGTGGTTCGGTTACGGTGTGCTTTACTACTGGTTAATATTCGGTCGCTGTCCTTAATATGAATAAGTCAGACAGACACTGTGTATGGAGTGTAACTACTTACAGTTTAAACACATAAAATAAGGTTGAATTAAAGCTGCTTAAACAGAACAAATAGACTTGATGCATGCTCAATCATACAGGCAAGTAAATCTCAAATGGTTGATTCTGTTCATCTGGATGTAGCGTTTGCAGTGGGAGAAATGGTTCCTCACTCATCCAAGTGACTTCTTCAGTCTTGGCTGACTGCAGGTTTCCCCAACCTTATAAACAGTACATTTGCATAATGACTGAAACTAGCACCACTGAAGGAACAATGGGCTGGGAGGTCATTTCCTTGATCATTAATATGAAATTTCTCATGACCATTGATCAACAACTACTAATCAAGGCCCACTGATCAAAGGCCATTGATCAATGGCCATGAGTACCATTCACAGAGAGTTGGGGAATGGCTGCAATCACAACATTGTAAGATTGTGAAAGATGTACCCTTAGGCCCCCTCCTCAATTCAGAGATGGTTTTTCCCTTTTCATGTAAATGGCCTCCTTGACTCCCCCACTCCTGGGCAGGGAGAATCCAGCGTTCCTGCCTGTCCAGGATGTGTACATCCTCATCCTTGAAAGAGGCCTGTAGGTGTGAGTAGACTGCAGAGTCCTGGCCTGAATAGGTGGCTCTTCTGTGTTGTGGCATCCACTTCGCCAGAAGTCGTTTGGTTTCCCCGATGTATAAATCCTGGCAATCCTCCTGTGTATAAGGCTGGGGAAACCTGCAGTCAGCTGAGACTGAAAAAGTCACTTGGATGAGTGGCGAAATGTTTCTCCCACTGAACGCTACGTCCAGATGAACAGAATCAACTTTTTGGGATGGGACAACTAGAGAAACACTGGTTAGCTTTTTAATGTGAAGTTCAAAAAAACAAAAGCTAAATGAACGCGTCTGCATCCACCAACTTATATTTTAACAGTTTTGACAAGAATCAGACAAATCGCAGAGTAAAGAACTTTATATTTAATGTAAATAGTTTATTTAAACATATTGAAAATCTCATCGTCTAATTTAAAAATTGTTATTTTGTTATAAGCACAAACTGCCTAAAATACATTTCTGGTGAAAGTTCCAAAATAAAAGCATGCCGGTAATATCCAGTTTGAAAAGTTACGCTGCCACAGACAGTGAAGTTCAAAGAAAAGGATCTGATGGCGTCACATGCTTCAGTGGAGACGATGAACAGAACTACTTTTGATTGTTAGTGTAGCCATTAAAGTTGACGTGTATGAACATCTGCACATCAGAACCTTTTCCAGTTTTTTTTATGCACCTCTGACACCCCAACATGCAAAGTGCGTGACCCCACTGCCTTCTGCATAACAGTAAAAGACAATCAAACACACTACTGTAGATTTCTGGATGCATTTGGCTTAATTAAATATACAAAAA
>VURO01016794.1:20454-30667 GCA_015108175.1 Pelvicachromis taeniatus
AAAAATATGTGATAAAAAAAAAAAAAAAGGGGGGGGGGGGGGGGACTACATTAAAATAACATTCAAGTTGTATAGCACAAGGCAATGAAAACTTCTGTTTAAACAATATGTACAATATTAACCATCTGGTGATGTGAGTTAGGTATAAAAAAAAAAAAAAGGAAAAAAAACAGTTTGTAGCAAAATATCTGTACATTTAGGAAACTTTTTATGTTGTGTACTTTTGTTTTGCCCTGTTTTAAAAACACACAGATGACAACATGAGCTTAAATGAATCTTTTAAGTGGTTAAATACTATACATTAAAATTACAGTAAAGCGAGTAGACTCGGTGACCTGGAATGTTATTAGCCTGTAAAACGCTCACAGAAGCACGACGCTTAGTTATGTCCAGTTCTGACAGTGAGATCATCCAGTAAAGTTTAGCATCTCGCGTGCAGTTTCTACTCTCGATAGAAAATGTATTCGGTTTTCTTGCACGGCATAATTCCTTCCACATAACCAGCTGTGCAGCTACAGATATGCACAACTTGAAAATATGTTTGGGTTGGGTTTTTTTTATGGATTACAAGCTACAAATTCAGCCCTTACTGATCACTCGTAATAAGACGTGACAGAAGAATCAGTATGGAGATACCTGCTATAAACAGAATTCACATTAAACTGGTCTTTTTCTTTATTTACTTTTATAGTTGCTTTAGTAGAAATATAAAGTTCATACCAGATTAACAGCCCTTTAATTTGAGAAACCCTCATAAGATGTAAAGAAAGAAAAAAAGGGTTTTAAAAAGTGCAGGTTGAGCATGTTCGTGTAGTTAGAGGAGCGGACTAAAGGGCCGTAACAATAATATTTGTAACAGCTAAAAAGAGAACACGTCCCGTACATTCTACATCATCCTTCCCCAAGTAACGCCATTTCACGTGGCTCTTAAGGCCACCGCATGTCCAGTTTTACACGTCTGAGAAATTAAAGCCAGGTCACATTTTATTGCTCAGAGTGGGATTATTAAGAACAGTCATTAGACAAACACGGCAGCGTAACGTGAAACCACAAAAAAAAAAAAAAAACGACAAAAAATTCAGGCACTTGGCTCGTCAAAGGTTTTTAAATCAACCTTTCAGACACTTTAAATTCAGTCCCATACGTGTCCCAGTCCTTCATAATGAAACGCTGCTAATACTATAGCACAGATGTGGAATATTGAGTATTGTTATGTAATTTATATACATAATCATCTCACATGTTGCTACAAACACCTGACTTTCACGTGTCGTCCTTCACTCTGCTTCAATCTTATCGTCACTCCTTACTCTCTTTCTCCTTCTCTACCCCCCCTCCCCCCATTACCTTTCTCCCTTCCCCCTCATCCCCAGCCCTAGCACATGCACTATTCCCTCGTCACATGACTATGTCGCCATTGTTGACCGGCCGCAGGTTCTGATCATCAAAGCGTCTCCTGACACTCCTCCGTACGGCGTCCGCTCTCCTGTAAGGCTGATTCCTCAAATCTGAGAGAGAAAAGAAGGGTTGGGGACGGGCATGGATAAAAAGATGGTGTCAGGCATCTTCATCGGGGTGTTTTGATGAGCTCACATGCTCACAGTGCTGGCAGCCTGTCTTTCAAAGCAGTGTGATGTCTAAACAAACAACAGTCAAACAACCTGTCTTTAGTTTTTAAACATGAGACAGTCCACAGGGATTTTTTTTTTTTTTTTTTTACAAACCTCTGCCAGTAATCGAGGAAATTTCTCATGCATATTGTGAATGCATGAAAATTCATCTTTGAAGAGAGTAAGGTTATGTGCTAATTACTACACATAGACATTTACTGCTACAAAGGAGCACTAATGACAAAATAGATGAACAGAAGTAGGTCAATGATGAGTGGACTTCAAATGAAAGAAGAATGACAGAAACTGAGGTAATAAAGAGATGCTTGCCAGGTTTGGGGCACATCCACTACAGGGGTGCTACTGGAGGAGTTCCTTACCCTCGAGTAGACATTTGGAAATTTAGTAATATTATTCTTCTTTAGGGCTAGATGAAGAGAAGACAAAATGAAAGTTAAAAATGGAGGAGGAGACTGACCGGTGCACGTCAGCCAAACAGTTCACACTGGCTTTGCTAAAAGAGCGCTGCAAGAGCCAAGCGGTGTGGCAGTAGGCTGGATGTAGAAAAGCTAGAGCTGGGTAAGGACACGAGAAAGGACAGAGCTAGAGGTTGTTAACTGTTTCAACTGGCAGAGGAGGGAATGGAGAGAAGGATAAAAGCTTTTTTCCCCCCTCCTTGTTACTAGACCCAGACTGCTTTGCAAAGTGGCTACCAGCAAGATGGAAGAGAGCCCATTTCTACCTTTCTGTGCAGCACAAATGTAAACTGAAACAAATACAATTCATCACCACCAAATAAACAAAACAAAAAAAAAAACAAGCATGCATGCAGCCAGGGAGAAACACTGACAACCAGTGATTCAAACACCTCAAAAACCTTCAGTGAAGCAACCTGGTTGCATGTTAGTAGCACACACAAATGCCTGAAATGCACCAGATGATCTATATGCACACACCATGCAGAATAGCAACGAGCCTGACAGACCACACGAAGTCACCGAGAAGTGACCATGAGCGGGCGGCAAAGCAAGCGTGGCACATGGACTAACTGGGAGAGCAGGGGGTGCAGTATGAGCAAGCAGCAGGGATGAAGCAATCAGCATGCACACAACTATGAACAGTGATAATGACATGTGATAGTGAACAAACATGAATTTTTAATGAACACTCTTTGAAAAAACACAAAAAAGCAAGGTATAATGCCACAGACACTTATACGTCATAATGTTAGTCATACCTGCAGTGAAGATGATGACCTTAGCTTGTATGTTGCAAGATGTAGTGCAACATGTTAATGTTATTGTGACCCAATTAGAGGCTAAGAAGGGAAAAACTATGTAATTCATAGCTCACTAATTGTTTTTGAGTCTTGGCCACTAGATGGCAGCAGCCAGCTTAACGTCTGCGTTTCGTTACTTCTCAGCACTCTTAATGTCCTGCTAGATTGGAAACTGCTCTCTCTGTGACATTATGGTTTGCTGTATTTGATAAAATCATGATGATTAATGTGGGTGTCACACTCCATGCATTTGTGTAAAGAAAACTGTTACCCCAGCACTTTATGATGGTCGGTAAGGGAGAAAATGTGAACACACGTTGGAGTGAGAAAGTTTTTTTTTTTAAAAAGACAAAGAAAAGAAAGACAACACCCGCACTCGGGTGTGTGAGCGTGTCTCCAGGGCCTGTCACAGTGCACATGCACAGGTCTGAGGTGTGAGAGGTGAGCGTAACTGTTAAAGGAGAATCTTGGGGGGGGGGAAGGCATGCAGAGGTGGAAGGAGAGAAGGACACCAAGAAGAGAACTGTTTGTTTCCAGCAACCTTTGAGAAGATAGAGAGTTCTACAAGCTTAGTAATGGTACTCCTCATTGAGAGCGGACTCGCAGAAGAACCGAGAGCCACGCTTGGCTGTGCGGGCGGTAAAGGGCACGGTCTTCAGCACTGCATTGGAAACGACAGGGACAACAGCCAAGACAAAACAAGACAAATACAATGTAAGAAAAGCAGACTCCTACAGGGGTTGAGCACTGGTTAGCACTAAGCAAACCCAACAACAGCATCTCGGTGCAAAGGGGAAGTCTATTTTAAAGAGGATCAGAGAGCTAATTCTACAGGCGAATTCTCCCAGAAACAGATGATATCAAGGGTATACTGGGACACATAAGTTACATAGCTCCTTGATAACGAGCCAGCTTTCATAATTTTATCTTTACAGTCTGCGTTGTTCCTGCTATAATCCATTATATGTTTTGTATTTTTCTAAAAGTAGCTACATTCTCTAGAAACTAACATTTCTCTCTGAAATTTAATTAAATATAAAAGAAAAAAAACTACATACTTAAAGTAAATCTGTTATTGCTGCTTCTCAGAACTTCTGTTTGCCAAGAGCAGCCAATCAGTAAAGAGATGGCTTAAAGGGAGTCTTAAACTGAACTCAAGAGATTCAATGAGACCTAGTTTAAGCTAAACAAAGAGTAATTTTGAGGCTTGAATAAAAGTGCCTAAAAACCACGCTGAAGCTTACTTAGGTACTGAACTTGAGTTCATATATTCAGTTGCTCAAGTTTACTCAAGTTTTATCTCCCCTCAGTAAATAAAGGGTGAATTTCATCCCTATTTTTTTTTTTTTTTATTGCTGGAGATAGTCATATCCGGGCTTGCCTATGTACAGATGGTGTTACAAAGCAAAGACAAAGCAGATAAGCCACGATGAGACACATTTGAGTTGAACAGATTGCCGTCAGTGCATGTTTGGACTAGTCAGGTATTACCATTGCTTCTCAAGCACCTGACAGTTGAAACTTAAAAGAGCCAAAGTCATCGTGTTAGTTTCGAATCCTTTTGTTAATGACTGCTTTTATAGCAGAAAAGGACCTTCATGCAGGGCACCAAGTGTGTGTGTGTGTCTGTGTGAGTGTAGATTTGTGTAAATATGAGTTTAGCCACATGATCTGGGGGACGTTACCCGTAATGATGTCCTCGATCGCTCCGTCTTTGCCTTCGTAGACGTGGCGACTGTCTTTCACCTGTTTCCTCCTGAGCTCCTGGATCAACTCTTGCTGCTGCCGCTTGCTCTTATGGGATGGAGACTAAGGAAGACACAGGCACACAAAAGCGTTACTGCCAGTAAGTAAAGTATATTTGACAAAGGATTCTCCCACTTGTAATTTGTTTCAGCTCAAAAAAATGCCTCGGTTCTTTCAGGCGTGTGTGAGTTAATTGAACCGTTCAAGTCGTACAATCGCTGATTCTGAGTTGATGCGATGTGACTCAGCAGGGCGTAAGACTGCAGAACTAGATACAAGCGCACCCAGCAGGCAGTCGGCACTCAACTAATCCTGTGATCAAGAGTCTGGAGGAAATTAGGATGAAGCGGAAGGGGAGGAAGTGGAGCTGTCTTACCTTCTGGTCATTGTGATCCTCTGTAGACTCCTGTCCTAGAAAGTAGGGGGTTGGGGATAAGTAGAAAAGGGTAGTTGAAGAGCTGGGAAAGAAGGGTGGGAGGTGGGGTGCTTACCTTCTGGTCTTCCTCCATCATGGCTTCTTGCTCCAGAAGTTTTTCCAGCATAATCTGCTCCTGTCTTTTCCTCTGCTCATTGTCCTCCTCTGCTTGCTGAGGAGATTTCACAACCATGTTCAAACTGAATTCAATTTAATGAAGTGATGTCTACTATTTATCATGGAGAGAAGTGGGTGGATTTTTGTTACTGTAGCATCCTAAATGTTTTAAATAAACTCACGTTGATGGGATTTGGAGTCATTTAGAACTTCTTTTAAATCCTTAAATTAAAAACACAAGGAAGGCTCTACCACTACTTCCCAGCCTCACAGCTGACAGATAAAGGAAGCCTACAGCCAGCCTGCATGTCGGCTGTGTCTGGTTTTGTCCGAGTGTGAGATAGACTAATATCCAACTCACCCTGTAGGCCTTCACAAATCGCACAAACACAGGGAAGAAGACTGATGGGGGTGTGGTTTTGGAGTTCTCGCCGAAGAACTTCACCACCTCATCAAAAGCATCCTTTAAAAAAAGCAAAAACGAGAGCAAACGGCACAGATATCCGTCAAATGAAGAAACGCAGACTCATTGCCTTCACTGTACGTGGACCAATCACGTTTGCATGCCCCAGTGTCTGACAGCGAGCCAGGAATCACCCTTTTACCTGTGCGATCTTGGCATCATCCTGCAGCTTCTTTAGCTTGCTCTCATTATGTGCAATGAACTCTTTGAGCATGGTGTTGTGGCCATGCATGCTGTATTCTCTTTTGGTCAGCTCCATGCCTCTCTGCAGCTCCTTAACATCGAGCAGGACGTTCTCCAGCGACACTGTGAACACAGAGAGGTTTAGCTTACATGACACAACCCCGTACATGTAAAGTGTGTAGCATCTTCTGGATAGTTTAAAGGGCAAAATCAAAATCACATTACTATTACTTTAGATGGTTAACCCCAGATATTTAAACTCATGTTCCTTCACTACCTTTATTCGTGTTACACCTGTCTCTATTCAAAATTGTCCATAGGTGTGAATCACCCTGTCATAGACACATGACCTATGCAGGGTGTACTGTGCCTTTTACCCTAAAATCAGCTGAAACAGACTACAACTTCACATCTACACAGGTTAGCAACTCACACTACAATAATCTAGATGTATAAAGAGCACCAGTGGCTACCACTAGAGAAAGAAATACACAATTAAATTCTGGAGTTCACTCTAAGAGAAACATGATAAGATTTTGTCTCTGTGGCACTGACAAACACGGTCAGATTAGATGCTGTTCACTTCCACCCAACATAACTTCACTGTATGACTCACCTGCTGCAGCTTTCTCCACATAGTGCAACTCGTTGTAGAAAAGGGAAACTTGTATGTATTTCTCTTTCACCACATTAGCTATGTAGTGTAATAATGTTTGTTTCCGGTCTGTAGACTTGGTATCAAGTAGCTGGAAAGAAAGAAAAAAACAAAAAAACAAAACAGACATGTTGAAACATTTTCTAAAATTCTTTAAAGTTTTGTTCAGAGGTAACAAAATGCAACTTGCCAAGTCCAAACTCTGCAGCTTGAATCCATACACCGCTCCTCTTTTGCTGCTGTTCATGTAGTTTCCAAGTGCTAAGATAATCTGCAGGACAGGAGCAAACAAGAATGAAAAAGGAAACCACGCATGCATTCGACACGATGGCGTCATAACAGACACAAATGGTTCAGTCACCTCTAAAATCTTCTTCAGCTTCTGCGATGACTTGATGGACACAGATGCTGCAATGACTGCATGCAGTTGCTGTGGGTGAGAATGAGACATCAAATCGAGTACAGGGCTGTTGCTTTCTATGACTGCAACATAAAAATTTTTTAAGAATGACAACGTAGCGTCGTTATTCACCGGCGTAAGCATCTGCACGCTTTCAGTGAAGTTGCCGATGAAGGCCATGATGGTCATCTTCTGCATGAGCCTCTCGATCTTACTGAACTGCATCATGAAGCGGTCCTCATCCGTCAAGCTTTCGAGAGGCTTGCGCTCCTTCTCGAACTGTCGCAGGACTTTTATCTCGTTCTCCGTGGGCTGGAAGCGCATGAGACACTCCACAAAGTCCACCGGCAGAGTCCGTAAATCAAACCTGGACGATGAGGAGTCACGAGGACATGTGTCATGAATCATTAGTCTATTTTATAAGAAAAACCAAACACACAGCCATACGAGTTTAGAAAAACAGATTGCATGCAGGAACACCCGTTGAAAGCTTACAATTGAATGGCTTTGCAGATCTCCTCAGGTGTCTTGCCCACTTTCCTCAGCGTGATGGCCAGGTTCTTTGCCCTGTTGGAGTCCAGCAAAGTCACCTTGTTGGGCCCCTTCTGGATGACCTTCTGCTTGCTTGCAGTGAGGTCGATGGACGGGCCCTGGGCTTTTGTCTTAAACATCTCCTCGAACTCATCAACATTCAGGTCCTAAAAAGCAACAGCAATCAACCCGTGACTCATTTTCCCAGGCAGGAAATGGATGGTAATTTCTGAGTCAGCGGAGAGCTTTACCTCCAGTATCCTCTCATCATCAATCTCATTGAACACAGTCCCATTGATCTGGTTTGGCTTCAGGGCCACCCAGTTGAAGACGGGCATACGGAACTTGGTCTTTATGGGTTTCTTGATCTTAACAGCTTAAACAGAATACAGACAAGTTAGCACAGGGTGCCTATCTACAATCAACAGTTCACATGAGCATGCAGGTGAAAGGGTAGACAAGTACCTGTTACTGGTAACACACATGGATATGACTTTCTGGGTAGCTAGATGCCATATCTGTCTAATCTCTAAAAACAAAGTGCCACTTCGTTTTATTTAAGTTAACTAAATGCTTTCTGCAAGTCCTTCAAAACAAAACAGAAAGTACGCTGCCTTCTATGCATTTTTCCCAAAATATAGCAAAGCTTCTTAGCCTTTGGCTGGACAGTAAAGGCCAAAGGGGATCGGTGTACCTGTTATGTAAATGGTGTATGCGGTAAGCCTGATGGCAAACTATTTATTGGACAGATTATAGCTATTTGTAGCCACCAGTGCTGCTTCACTGAAGCTGAACATTGACATGGTGCCCTGATTCCCAACAGGGACAAGGTGTCAGCAGGGACAAATAAGATAAGGCCTGTCATGGGAAAGGTAAACAGCATGCAGCCACTATGCATGGCTTTTATCGCTTTAATCATCCACATGCCACAGCAGTTCACTGTGCCTCAGCATGCACTCCACTCTTTCAGATGTTGCCAGATTTCTTTCAGATAAACACTTAAAGAAACACAAGAAACAGAAATGTGTTCTTTTCGAGGGAAAACTGGTTTTGGGATGTGTTGCTTTATATAGTATGTTGGCAAGCGTACGTTAATGAAAATGGCGAATGTAGACAAAGTGTTTGAGAAATGTGAAAATAATAATTGTGAAGATGGATGAATATGGCAAACATTTTTGTGTTTTTAACTGGGGAACGTGAAATGGGGGACACTAGAGGAGGGGAAGGGTGGGGACAAAACAGCAAACATGACAAGCATAACGTACAGAAGAGTTTGATGGGTCCCTCTGGTCGGCAAAAAAAAAAAAAAGGAAACAATTATAAGACAAATAATTAAGAAGGTTGGTGAGAATTAATGCACATCTCAAAGCACACAGTAAAGAATCTGCGCTCCGCTTTTCTAATAATGTCTTTCCAGGGCAGCATGTATTTTTCCACCCAGATGCAAACACAGGGAGAAATATTTACACCCATCTACATACAGTAAGAGCTGATTAGTCATCAAGTCGCACGAGGGTCACTTATCAATACTAATTCACTGAGCAGAGCAATCCTAGTAAGAAAGTTTGAACGTGTATTGTGGTGTTCTACCTTCCAGACTTAGTATATAATAAATATGTTACTGTCTTTCTATTTATCCGATTGCCATTTATTAATATTCTGTTTGAGCCCACCAACTACAATGAGGATGAAAATTTTACAGACATCTACTGAACTGTGTGAGCCAATCAGTGGTTACTGTCTAACTCAGTACATCACAAATTGGCAGCAGCTCTACAGTAAAAAGCCTCCAAGCAGTATCTCTGGAGTCAGATGGTACTTTCAACTGCTCACTTATCTCCCAAGAGGTCGCCACAGCAGACAAATCAGCATGTTTAATCTTACGCCAGATGCCTTTCCTGACATAACTCTTGACCACAATGGAAGAGTGACACTGCTGAAAGTAGTACTTATTAAGATTTTAGGGAGCTTTACAGGAGAATTGGTACAAAAAAAAAAAAAATCAATTTTTTATGGAAAGAAGACACATGGGTAACAAGACTGTTAAATCATACAGAGCTGAAGAATTCACCCAGTCCCAGGAAACACTTGTGAGTGACTGGTGATAACCGCATAAAAAATTGGCACAAAGTAAGTGGCAAAAGTTTCTTTAGGGCTAAAAAACATCTTAACCAAAGTTTTCCCAGTTGCTAAACTGGTAAAATTTGCTGTGGTTTTTCTTAGCATTTAAAGCAATCGCCATATGATTCCATATGCAGTGATTTTTGTGCACTTTATGAATAGCATGAGGAGGTTTAGATTAAAAAGTAGTTCAGAGCAGCTCATTAAATAACAAAGGAAAAAATGAACATGACCCAGCTAAACGTTTGGGGACCGTGAGCTAAATCCAAAGCTCAAAACCTTGTCACGACCTGAGTCAAGCTGCTGTTATGTAATATTCCAGAAGTTTTTGTGTACAGCAGCAAACCTGTACTAAAGCAAATCAATAATATAATATTGGGGGGAATAAATAATAAAGCAGTGTTAAAGAAGAGCCACACAAACATCACCTCTTGTATTATCCTATATGAACAAATTGTGCATCCCAATCCCAATAATCCCAATAAAACACATTTTCACAATGCATTAAAGAACAATGACTCAGTTGATTGGATGACCTTACCTGCTAACCCAGAGTTCATGATAACTGTGGGTGTCCCACAGCCGGGCAGTGGGGGGGCCACAGGAGGAGGCGGAGGAGGGAGAGGGGCTGACGTCTCTGTCAGCATTCCTGGGGGTGGGGGGGGAGGCGGAGGGGGTGGTGGCGGAGGCGGG
>VURO01016794.1:30687-41878 GCA_015108175.1 Pelvicachromis taeniatus
GGAGCTACTGCTGCTGCTGCTGGAATTGTTGATGTTGGTCCGTTTAACACTGGGTGAAGGGTAAAAAAAAAAACAGTTCAGGCTGACAGAAAATGATCCGCTGTTATCGGCTCGGTTTTATACAGCTAATAATTCTAATATTAAACCTACGCGTGCCGTTCATCGGAGGCGGCGGAGGAGGCGGTGGAGGTGGAACAGGCGTGCCCTCCGCAAGTGCAACATGGTTTGGACTGATGGCTATACCATTTCCGCCGGTCACAGCGCCCGGCAAGCCCTCCGTAGCAGAGGGCGGCGAAGTCAGGATTGAGATGTCTCCGTCTCCTTTCTTGTGGATCTTGATGGTGCCCTGCTTCTCAAGCTCGTGAATCTTCTTCTCGAGTTTACTTTGCCGCTGGATGGCCTCATCCTTCTCCTTCAACATCTGCCGCAGCGAGTGCACCTGCGAGCTGGCATCTTTGTACACTTCCTGTGCGGGACAGAGAAACAGAAAAAAAGAACAGATGAGAAGAACAGAAAAATATGCGTGGCGATATTTTACTTTTTTCTTTTACCATTAGCTTAAATAGCTATCACCACGTTAAAGAAGTTAAAGATGTCAAGGTAGAGAAAGCGTGTCTGACCCTGATGGATTCCAGCTCCTTGTTCCTTTGCATCAGCTGCTTCTCCAGCTCTACAATTTTGGCCATGGCCTCATTCTCCATGTCCTGCAGCTTCTCTGTCATCTATGGGAACAATTATCAGGAGGAAAAGATTACAGAGTGATGTGAACTAACTGCAGTGACACTATTCAAATCAATATGTTAGCACAGAAATATACCCAGGCACTACGAGGGTTTCATATTTTCATGTATCTGGATTAAAAATGATCTGTCAGGGCCAGAAAGTTCTGAACTTTTCAAAAAGAAAACTGTTTTGCACCGTATCAAGTTGCTATTTGTTAATATGTTAATATTCAGACTGCTGCAAGAGAAATGAGATCAAGAAGGCAACTTTGCCTCAAGTCAAAGAGTACAACCAAAACTTGAGGGTTCTCACATGTGATATGTTCTCCTCCAGCTCCTCCACCCGCTCCAGGGCAGCATTTTTGGTCTCTGCATCCTCCAGCAGCGCTCCCACGTCAAACACATTATCCAAGTAAGCCTGGATCTGGACCTGCAGCTTATCACTCTCTGTGTGCTTTAGTTTCTGCAGAGCAGATACAACAAGTTAGAGAAGGGGAGCTGTAGTTTTATTTCAGCTCACTGCGTTGGGATAACATCGATCTTTCTGCAGAAAATCAGGAGACAAAGAACTACAAAGCTGACCACTGTTTCTGAAGTAATGGAAAAGCCATTATTGACTGTGGTTGCTGTCTCAGGGGTACTGTAATGACAGCCTATGCTCCGGACTGAGTGTTCAGAAGAATGTCTGTCTAGCCATTTTCCCGCAGCATTATGTCTCAACTCACATCTAAGTAGTCATCCAAACACAGCTTGGTGAAGTCGTACTGTAGATGAACCCTGAAGTTCATGTCCTCCACTGAGTGCACGACAATATTGATGAACTGCATGCACGCCACCTGGGGAATAGCAAGTAGGACCGGTTAGTGGAGGAGAGAGGTTCACCGCATACACATTTTATATATTACACTGTTTATAGGACTGTAAAATACATTTATAGATCAGTGTGCAACAAGTTTATGTTTTTATACACCAGTCTGCTACTTCCATTTATGCTCATATATCATATATGTTGCCTTTTATTATGTCTCGCACTGAAATTGGGTGTATAAGTCCTTATTATATTGCTTGCTTAGCTGGCGGGGTAGCTTATCTGGCAGATTAAAAGGATCTAGAAAAACAAATTAACAAAATCTGCCAGTTCAACACTACTGGCTGCCTTATGGGAGCTTGCATAAACAGATCAAGGGGGATCTGCTCACAGTTTCTAATGTACACACACACGCTTCCCAATGCTAAAATGGGCTTAATGAACATCCTACAACAAGCTCAGCTGCCCCTGTGTGAGAAAGCAGCTTTTCACAGTCTGTTTGCTTCAGTGCTGCTGTCAGGTGACGACAGCCTATCGGGAGGACTGCAAGGGAAACTTGTGACACAAGTCCTGTTCAAATTGAAGCACTATTCACACACAGCCCCTGTTGGTTTTCCCTCAGATTAATTAGAATGGATTCGCACAAATGTGATGTATAAAATCTAGCATAAGGTGGGATGTCCTTCGATGTTCTTAAGTCTTAACACTGCTGAGCCTTGAAGACACAAAAGGTCTTCGCTTAGGGATCCTCAGGTTTGAGTCACATCTATAGCTTATGCAGTGACCCTGCACAGAAACTGATAGTACTGCAGGTACATATCACAAAAATGGAAGCACAGTTTGTTAATTTTTTACACTGAACTCCTGCTCTATCTCCTGGTAGAGGCCGGGCAAGTCATCTACCAATCAAAAGGTTGGTGGTTCAATTCCTGGCTGCCCCAGTCTCCATGTCAAAGTAGTCTTGAAGAAGATACCGGACACTGAGCTGCTCTCAATGTGTTCATCGGAGTGCGAATTCATGTGTGAATGTTAAAAAGAAAACACTTGGACATAGAAAACAGTGCTTCTGTGAAGAAGACATGTTGTATAAAGAGCTTATTTAAGAACAAGTCCATTTACTGTTTAAGTTAGATTGGGGTTTAGACAGATATATGAGGACCTGTTTAAAATATGTGTCTTTCTAACCTTTTCTGCCCACACATTACAGTTCACGTCATTTTCTCGGAACTTTTGACACTGAAAAATCACTCGGCAACACAGAAAGGTTTTTGGGGGGATTGCAGCACAATTAACAGTCATCACAACTGCGTGTGGGCTGACCATGAAGTCAATGTTGTTGTCCTCATTCTTGAAGTACTCCATTAGCTTCTCGAATCGTTGCTCCTCCATACACACCTGCAAAGAAAAACCACACATTGATTTACTTCATTTGTTTTCGACCAGCTGGAGAAACAAAGCCAGGAATTGAGCCAGGAATGGCACCTCATAGACTTATTAATCATGTGTCAATGTGTGGTAAAAAATAAAAGTAAAAAAGTACTGATGTAAGCTGCGAAATACTTTACAGCTTACTATGATCTCAGAGAGAGCCGTTTTCAAAGCGATAATTAATAAGATACATTTTTACGAACTGCTGTAGGATCATTCTTTTATTTTATTTCAGCTACAGTTTGCGCCGTGCATCTGTTTTCAATGTTACTCGCAGTATGTTTAAGCCTATTTAAAGTGGAATTTGGGAGATAAAAAAGAGGGAGAAGAGAGATGCTGTGCAGTTCAGGGAGTTCATGTGGATGTCAATGAGGCAGACAGAAGATGATAAAGAATTGAGAAGGAAGGAAAGAAGAAAAAAAAAAGAGGGATGTAATGCTGTGAGCTTTAGCCTGCAGCCCCCATCACTCAGCAACATATCTAAGTTACTCAGAAAAATAGATCTCACATTATGGTAGACAGTGTCACTTTTCATTTGAAAGAAAAAAAGAAAAGAACAACTAAACCCTGCCTCCACCAGAATAGAAAAACATGCTGCCGTGCTTCCAGCACTTACATTCTCCAAATGCTTTCTCAAACTTCGTCTCATTAGACGGGCAACGTTCTCTCTATGCCTTAATCTCCCATTAATGCCAGTGCCGCTGAGAGCAACGCTCAATATTTCATTCCAGGAGTGTAAATATTACATTAACTGCAGTCAGCCCATGTTTGTGGGTCATATGCTACAAAATGAGGCTGCTGTTAGCGCTCTCTCCATCACAAACCTCCCACTTCTTTCTCCAGCAACCAGAATGCCTCATCCAGACAGGCAGAGGTCAGGCAGGGCTATCTGTTACAACTGCCTTGCTGGTTTCCTGAGCTTTGATGCTACTGCCAAATCCAGTTAACGCGCATATAACTGTTATCACTTGCGGCTGTGTGGGTCGTCCTATGTGACGCAGCCAAACTGGTGTCTGTAATCTGTTGACTAATAGAATTAATTCCTAGACGCTATCCCTTTGAAGCATTGAGGAATATGCTGGCCTCACAAGTGCCAGACGAGCATTCCTCCGGGGCTGAGTCACTGTTTGAAGCAAAATGTAATGACATATTCGGCTCCTTCGAACCGTCTTTGCAGCTCGTACCTCCTTAAAGTTGTCGAATGCAGAGAGAATAATTTCGTGGCCTCCTCTCACGAGGCAAACTGCCGCCAGGAGCTCCAAGACCAGAGCTTTGGTTCTGAAAACGGGGAGAAAACGATGTCAGGAATAATTAGTAAATGAACAAAAACGCAGTAGATAACCACAGAGGAAACAAAGCAGAAAACTGTGTAATTTAGGATCATAAAACAGCAACCGCTGTCACAGCGAAACACATTTTCATTGTGTATTCAATGGTTTAACCTCTTGACAGTCAAAAGCCCAGAGTTAAAGGGCAGGTATAAAAAAAAAAAGAATACTTGTGGCCTGATTCATGTGAGTTTATTAAAGTGCACAGACACTGAAAGTGCCAGCTCATCCCGTCTCCAGTTCATTCACGCAGGATTTCGATGCCTGGATGAGACGAAATGTGACAGGTGATGCGAAGTGGTTCCACATCCACTTTTGAGAAAATCCTTAAACCCTGGGGCATGAAGTGAAAACACGACCACACACACACACACACACACACTCACACACACACACACACACACACACACACACACACACACACACAGAGTGCTCTTCGTAGCCGTCTCAGTGAGCAGCTGCCAGTGTAGTGGACTGCGCCAGCGGTGCCTTGACCCATCTGTCAGGATGAATGTGCCTCTGAGCAACAAGGGCTCTCACGCTCAGACTGTGCAGGTGCACCAAATTTAACGTTTGTGCTTTTATGGAAGTTGGTAAAACACAAAACCATCTTATTGAATCTTTTATCCACCAGCTCTTTTTTATTTGAAAAAAGAAACTTGAGATTTTGCTCCTTATTTGTTCTACTTTTCAGTGAACTTACCTTGGGTTTTTATTGTTGAGGCTTAGTGCAATTTCATTCACAGCATGCGGGTGTGACATGACCATGTTGAAGCCATACTGGAAGATGAACGACAGAGGCAAAGCAGTTCATTTACAGAGAAGAGGACACACAAAATAAGCAAGATGGGACTCTACGTAATAATAAAAACAAGTGAGAAAATTGAATTCCGCTTAACAAAATGTGGCTCAGCTCAGAGAGACGTGCAGTCTGTGTGGACTGGATCGTCCCTGTGGAGGCAGTGGCGGGCTGACCTGGTAGTTCATGATAGCACGCAGGCACATGATGCAGACGTGGACATCATCTTTCTTGCAGACCAGTCTGGAGTTTTTCAGCGTTCTCCGGCTGGGCAATGTGTTGAAACTAATAAATAAATAAATATAAAGAAAAGATCAAAAGTCAGTATTAAAGTGAATAAAGCTATAGAATACAATGTTTAGCCTATGTGACTGAACAAAAGAGTTCACAAGAACTGGACAAACAAGATAACAGATGCCATTTGTGAACAAGCCCTCATTGCACACCATCTCCTGCACATAATGAGGCTGTTAAACTGCCAGGGCACATTATATTAATGCACACAATAGCCATAAACTCTACAACCGCGCAAAGCCACCGGATGCCTTCTTTCAATTGTTTTAACAGACCTTCACAGAGATATCACTTACAGCTAACACAACAGCAGCCAGTCATTTGCATGCAGCACGGTGATTGTGCAGCTTTATCTGGACAAAAACAAGGCCTCTGCTCCTGGTGCAGCTCCCACACTAAAAGACAAATGCTGGAGCAGAAGTCTAACTGAATAATATGCGAAAAGATTTGGAGTTCATTTTCAGACTTTTATCACGAGATACAATTACCAAGCCCGAGTTCTGGGGAAAAATGTGTCTTCAGGCTACTGACAGACGTGCCAATTCATGTCATCTCCCATGTCTGTAGGCGTGACTTCTCTGTGAGTCAAAACACAGTGTGTGAGTGTGCATGTGCGTTTGTCTGGAGCTTTCAAGGGAGAGGCAGTAGTTTGAGAATGAAGACAGTTCTAAATTAGCAGTAAAATGAGCTAGAAAATACATTTGAGGCATAATTTTTTTTTTCCTGCTCACACAAGTATACACATTTGCTATGTGAGTATTTCTGCACTTTGCATTTAGTAAAGTGCAGCATTAAAATAAATAAATAAACCAATGAAGTAGATAAACAAGGCTTTTCCTGACAGAACAGGAGCAGCTGCTTCAAACTGCAGAGCTAATCTTCCATCCAGGGGTTTTTCCACTCCTGATTAGGCAACATCCAGGAAATGACTAATCAGCATTTTCTAATCTTAACCCACTGAATAGATACATTATTATGCAACACCAACAACATGAGGGAGAAGTTTGAGAGAAACAAAGAAGAAGGGAGACAAGGAAAGGAAAAAGATAATTAGGAAGGAAAAAGGAAAACAAAGGACGATAATGAGAAGAAGGTAGAAAAGATACAGAAGAAAAGGGAGATGAAGAAGAAGAAACAGAAGTAGATGGAGGAGGAGGAGGAGGAGAAGAACAAGGAGAATACGAGTATGGAGATCAAGGAGGAAAAGAAGAAGGAACAAGAAAGATGAAGGAGGGAAAAGGGGAGAAGAAAGACAAAGAACAAGAAGAAGCAAAAAAAATAGAGGAGAGGAAGACGAAGAAGTAGATGAAGCAGAGGTAGAAGAAGAAGAATGAGCAGGAGAACGGGAAGAAGAAAAAGGAGACGCAGAGTGAAGCAAATGTGGCACAAAAAAAAAAACACTAAATGTAATTTCAATAACAGAACATCAATCACTACAACTCTATTTACAAGCTATCAATAACAGCTCTAAGAAGGCTACATGTCATTAGCTAACTCTTCTGACATACCGTCTTAATTGAGAACACTTTGGACAGCTCAGTGCGCTCGGTGTCCTTCAAGTTAGCAGTTTCAAGAAGACATATACATAAGACTTAATGTGGGATCCAACAGTTTCTCAGTATTTATTATTCTACTTCAAAGCCAGTCTAAAAAGCATAAGGGAAAATATTCGGTATAATGGGCAAAATCGATATTATTAGAATTATAAAACCACTTGTAGGCCCAAGCAAAAGCTTCATAATTCATTTGTCATTAAAAAAAAAAAAGAAAACAGAAAAAAAGCAACCAAAATACAGAAGCTTGTTAGAATCTACTCATTCTACTCATACTGGTTATAGCCTAGTGCTGAGCTTTTAATGGTTGTTGTAGAAACTAGGCTAACGTCTGCACAGAATGGCATTTAGGGAGCCACACAAGCAGCACACAGACACACAGGCAGGAACAATGAGTGCAGTAAAACCCATTTGCTCCAAGGAAAGGAGAATTCAGTCACAAGCGCAGGAGGGGGGTGGGCAGGCAGTACAAATAATTCACATCCCCGACACAGACAGCGGGACAAATAAACTGGGCAGCTCTAGCAGGGAGGTATAAAGTACAATGAGGCCGGGGGATTGTGCGTGGAGGTCCATGTGTGTCTCTGCTCGCAGCATTATAAGTGCATTTGTTTCTCTAGAAGGGACGGGGATGCTGGGGTTACAGCCGAAGAAAGCTCACTCTGAGCCAGCAGAGCGAAACTGAGACCTGCCTGCTGTCGAAGACTGGCAGACAAAAAAGCAGATGACTATAGGAGGGTGTGGGGGGGCATTAGGACAGAACAGAAAAGACAGTCAACCTCACTGAAGATGCATGATGAAGAGTGATGTCACATCTGGGACCAGCAGATGTGTAAGTCAGGTGACATGGCATAGGAGTGTGAATTTATTTATGTAACAATATTGATATTTGACAGTCCTTTAAATATAAGTAAAGCATGAAACAAGACCTCATCATGTGGTCTATCCACAACTTCCACATTTAGCAAATTAGCCAAAACACCAAGTCAGTTTGTCTAGTCTACATTTCTTCCATCGCATGTATTTACATATTTATCAAGAAAACATTGCTACTTTGTGACACCACACAACAGATAAAACAGCAAAAAGTGGGTGACTTGATTATCATTTAAGGATCTGGTATTAAAAAGACATGTGCTTCCATGAATCAATAGTGCTCTTTGTGTGCAATGTGTTCAAGTTAACGTCCTCAGACTGAAGGATAAGAGGCCACAGAAGTCAGCAAGAGAGCTGTACCAAAACATTAATGGAATGACGGGCAAGATTAGAGAAATAACACACAAATGAATAGGATTTGTGCATCTATATTGGCACGGGTTTATAAATAAACTGCCCTGAAATCCTCTACGTACAGGGTTTTGATGTTTGTAAAAACCTAAACAATAAAACATAACAAAACACTATTTCCATAAGAAGATCTGTCACATGAAAAATTACTGTTACTCATGTAATACCAGATTATCACAGTCAAAAAAAATCCAGGCAAATGGTACTTTCCTCCTGCACATATCTTAAGCCATTTAAAGACTTACAGACCTCATGACTACACAAAGGCCGTGGCTGAGGCATCATATGAAATGTGTGACTTCTCAAAATAATCCCGATTCCTCAGCCACACAAACCGAACTGTGAATCAGAGATGGCAGTTTGTGCGCGTGTGCCGTACCGTAACGTGGAATGTCGCCCGACTCGGGTGATACCGTTCCCCGTGATGGGAGATGGTAGGGTGCTTCCTCCATGTAGGTCTTCTATAGAGCGGCTCCAGGGCTTAGACTTATCCATCGCACCCTCTGGGTTGTTCTCCATGCACTCGCCATCGAAACTGTTGAAACAAGAAACATTCGCATTTACTGGGATTGCTTTACAGCTGATGCTGTTTACAGGCTGTAAACAACAGGTCGTCTAATGTATAAGACTCCAATGCAATGGCATTGCAATCAATCTGAATCAGTCTTTGCCGATAAGTGCAACTTCTCTGCAATAGTGACTCAACTCAACTGGCTAACAGCTAGTTATATTCTGGTTGTACTCCTATGACATTTTGTAGTTAAACACCGTCCTGTAGCAGTTAAGTCATTTGTGGAGGAATTTTTGCTTCATAATTACAAGGTTATGGCTGGACTCTAAATGTAAATTTTAATGTGAATTTTTCTGTAAGTAGACAGATTAGCAATCTGATTAGCAATTACAGCTAATTGCTGCATTATCACAAACAGAATGTAATTGTCAACTTGAACCCATCCTGTCACAAACTGATAGGAGACTATCAGTCAGACAAGACTGCGAGTGGTCACAGACCTGGTCCCCATCTTCATGGCTCAGTCTCCAACTAATGTTTTCCTCGGTGTGACTGCAGCATGAAGAAGTTACTTTCTACTATACAACTGAATGCAATACATAATGTCTGAGACACACATGTATTTTTTGTTTATTAGTTTTGTTTTGGTTTAACAAAGGCTTTGCAAAGTTTATGCATTAGCATACTGCTTCCATGTTATGGGCAAAATCAAATGTTTAATGTCACTTTGCACATGAGCATATTTCCTAAAACAAAAATTGAATTTTAAATACACTGAGGACTACAGCGAGAAAAACGTGCAGTAAATTGTGAAGCAGTGGCATTAATAGGAAGTGAAAAATGTTCATAATTAGCCAGAATCTTGCTAAGCTACTCAAATGATGCTAGGCTAGCCAGCAGATTTAAAACAAAGGCACACTGACCATCCGATAGAACAGATGAGGAATTCATTAGTAAACCACAAAACCTGCTTCTGTCTATAATATATTTAAACATCTTATATGTAATCTTATATATGGAGCTAATTATAATTATATATAAGCTAATTCTTTTAGAGGTAAAAAAGTATTCAACTCCATGTTAAAGAAAATAAATATTTTAAAGGGTTTTTGTTTTAGACATGATATTGTATATTAGAAAGAAATCTCATGTTTTGTTGCAGTTGGCACAAACTATGGAAAGCTGCTTGTTTAATCATACCTTTTATGATCTATTTCAGTTTTTAGACTGGTCCTTTGACTTCAATTTGCTGCTGCAGTGGTACTGTGTAAACACAATTTTACGGCTAACCATTCATAATTTTGACAGACTATAATGACATATGGTGAAGTGGAGTGGTGAATTAAAAATGTAACTGTGTGGCACTCTGGCCCTGAACAGGCACCCTGTGAGTGACTAATAACCACACTGTCAATCCATGAATAGAAGCATATGGTTAGTATAACACACAGTGCCTATGTGTCAGCAACAGGCATCGTGTGACTCAGTGTTTCTGACAACCGGGCAGCAGTGACGGTGGTGCTGGCGCTGTGTGGAGATGCATCAGCGGTTGTGCAGAATAGCATCGTTGTGTTGATTATGAGTTCTGCATATAGACCATTGTGGTGCAACGAGAGAGAGCTGGTAGAGACTTACGTGACAGCATACTGTGCGAAAGAAAGATAGTCCACCAGCACATCCAGGCCTTTGTTCTCTTCATTTAGGAATTCTCGTACCCACCTGAAGAGAAGAGGAAACCATTTAAAGCAAGAACACTTTAAATGTGTTTGATTAATTGACAGTTACAAATCAGACAAGTTAAAGCAGGACTTTTCAGAAACACGACAGTTTTGAGCTTAAACTCTAAAATAAAAAAGATTGAAAGGGAGAGTAATACGTCACTTTTTAAGAGTACATAGCATTTTAAAAATGTTTATTATCAACTCCATAATGTTTATCACAAAAACAGATTTTTTTGTAGTTTTGCGTCTGTACACAGTGGATTGTAAATCAAAGAATCAGTGTGTGATTGAAACGCACACTTCGAGCTTTAATTCAAGGAGTTTTACAAATATTACATTTTCATTCACATTCCCCCATTTTCAAAGGTTTAAAATGAATGGGAAAAAGTAATATACATATGAAGACTCTTGTTAACCATTTAAAGCCAGGACCATTAAATAACTCTCAGAAAACTCAAACATTTTTGAAAACTGAGTGTTTATTGAACCTTATGACAATAATAATTTGCATATATGAGTTTTCTTTGTATCATTTTACTACATTTGGCTTTTTTCCCCTATTTATTGCTTAAAAAATACAATTTGTGCAATTCTTTCAGGTTTCAGGGTGGGGGGAAAAAAATCACACCTATTATGTAATAGTTTAAAAACACACACACACACACACACACACACACACACACACACACACACACACACACACACACACACACACACACACACACACACACACAAGCAGC
>VURO01016794.1:44670-55893 GCA_015108175.1 Pelvicachromis taeniatus
GTAAAGGTGGGGGGGGGGGGGGGGGGACACACATAGCAAACCTGGGCCGCTGCACTGCAGCCATGCAGCCTGTGGTCGCCTACTCACTCACCATTTTAAAATTGACTTTTAAGCTGCTTTTTACTGTGTAATTATCTGACAGATAACGTGGCTTGCTGTGCAGGTAGTGGTACTAACAAACCATCCAAAAAGTCTGCTCTCCAGTCTCTGTGAGTGAAATTCTTGTATTTGCTCTACTGACGAAAAAAAAGACAATCCACAGTTGAACTTCTGTTTTTACTAGGAAAGCAAGGCCACTGGAAACTGTGTCTTTAAAAGAAAACGTTTAGCTCCATTCAAATTCAGGTCTGTGTGTTCAAGTGTGCAGAAGGGTGAGCTCGCTCTACCTCTACATAATTCTACACATTTTTTCCTCTTCCAAACTTTAAGCCTTCACCAATAACCAACTATCGAGCATCCGCTGGCTTTATGCAGTATTCATGTACCGCTCCCTTTAAAGTATGAACATTTGAAAGGAGCTTCTACATAGATAGCTGCTTTCAACTGCTTCCTTGCCACAAGGGGTCGCCATACTAGGTAGCGCTGCATGTTTGAGTTGGGAGATTTACACCAGATGCCTTTCCTGATGCAACCCAAAAGGGTATTTGTATGATCATACCTAATTACAAGAGTCTCCCACCCTTGTATTGGTTGTTATTTGTTCTTTTAGTACTGCATTAATAACCTCTTAATTCTTTTAATCAAGCAAAGAATATTTTCTGCTGAGCTGACAAACAAAATTTATACTGTATTTTTTGTTTCTTCCTATAAAAAATTTTTTTTTAAATGCTGACCTAAATGTTTGCACCATCATCATTTATTGAAGTAGTAATAGAAGTCTCCTGAATCCAACGTGTCCCTGAATCCATTGGGACTCATTAATGTCGAGGAGGCCATCGTTATCCCTATACAGGGTCTCTAGTTAGTGACTCAGGCCCTGTGATCTTCAGCAAGACAAAACACTGAGACCTTGTATGACTCTCACCGAGATATTGATCTTTCCTCAAGGCTAAACATACAGCACTGAATCAATAACAGCTGCAGCCAGTTGAGGCTTGTTACCCTGGAATACCAGAAAATGCAGATGAATGCATCAGTGTTTTATCTGTTACAACATCAGTATCTCTTTAGCAACCGTATCAATATGTCTCCAGAATTGCAGACTGGCGAGCAACTATTGCAAGAGAAATGTGTTTCCCCTCCAGACGCTGTTCATGTGTCAGCTGCCCCGAACAATCGATTGATTCATCTTTTCTTCGTCGCCACATGGCTTTCGATGTAATATTAGGTCAGAGCACAGATAGGAATGGGGGATGGTGGTGGTTAGTGTCAGTGTCTTCGTCTCCGGGTGTCTGGAATGCCAGACTTTTCCCCTTAAATCTAATATAGGCAGGTCGCGGACATGCAACGCTACACAAGCCTTGCGCACTTTCTGCGGTGACTCACCCTATATGATTGGTCCGTAACGAAATTTCCAGTTCTCTCAGGACTTGGGTGGACTCCTGTACTCGTCGTCTGAATTTCTGAAGAAGGAAAGAAAGCGGGGGAGGTAAAGTTTCATCATACCCCTGTAAATCAACATGTGGTAGCACAGAGATATTTTGGCTGGAGAAAGCTTTGTTTCTGACAGAAAGGTCAGACAAACAGACAGAAGGAACCACATTGGCATTTGGATATAAAAGCAGGCAGCGTGTGCACTGATTTTGAAATAAAGAATGAAAGATGGGATTAAGCTGTTCCCATAGGTTTCTAAATGATGCTTTTATTTGCCAGTAACCAATAAAGAGACTAAACAAGAAGGCCAGCTGAGTCATTGGAAACTGTGAAAGTGCATGAGTTGGATTTTTTTTTTCTTTTTTTATCCACTTATGTTGCTGCTGTTTGTTCATGTTGGTTCTGTAAATAGCAATAATCCCTCCTGGAAGCAGCATGATAAAATCAAGTCACCTAATTGGTTACCTCTCAAGCCTGGCCAGGAGCAGCAGCTACATAAACACAATTGTACACACACATTCTCAACCCCGTTACTGTGGCTACACATAGAAGAAAGCATGCATGAAGCTGTGAACTAACTAGTGAGGGAAACAGAAATGCGAGAACAGAGAAGATGAGCAGGTTCCTCTTTTCTTTCATCCTCTAACGGGAGGTGTTCTGCAAAACCAAAAACAAAAAGGCCCTTCAGGCTGTTATACAATCACAGGAACAAAACAAGAGAAGCGAGTGACCGGTGATGATCAAACAGCCTTCATAGTGCAACAGGAGGGCGGGGGGGGGAACCCTGATCAGAGAGAGTGAGAGAGGGACAGGGAGAGTAAAAGTGTTACATCAGAGGAGCGAGGAGGAGAGGAGGGGAGAAAATTGATTGTATAATAGAGCACTGGCACTGCAGTTTCAAATACAGTGTGCCAAAAGGTGAAAGCTCATATCTCGTTGCCGTCTTGTTAATAAAACCTTCAGAAGAGCGTAATCGGAGCGGTGCGTGAAATCATGCAATTTCAAGTGTTGGAAAGAGCTCACGAAACATCACCAAACACAAATGCGTGTCACTAAGTTAACATTTTTTCCTCCCTGCAAAACTTTAACATTTGCTCTAAGAGATGGCAAAAGATATAAAAAATAAATAAATAAATAAAGGACAGGAGAGGAGAGGCTCAGCAAGTGACATCTGACAAACTGGAAATTCAAATTTGGGTAGATTATAAATGTTGCTTTAAATATTGTTTTTTTTATTCACGATTTAATGATTTAAAAAACAATTTAAAGTACATGACTTTTGTATTATTCAAACATTGCCTGAAAATGATCTGCAGGTCAGTGCAGGTTAAACTAGTTAGTTTCCAGTATTGTGATGAAATGCACTAATGCAGTATGTTATAGGGTAAAATGGGGTCTTTATGGTCAATGTTCGGTTACATTGAGGGTCGTTGAATTCAGTCAAATCCACAAAGAGCACACAGCAGCTGCACGGGTCAGCTGATCACATCCTGTATGCAGAAAAAGCAAACCCAGTGCAGCTCACAACCCAGTTTTTTAGATGTCTCATTTCTAAGTGATCGTATTCTTCACCCTGCACTGCTACACTCGATATTACGGTACCCCCACTAGCCAAATCACACTTTAACCCCTGGTCTTATAACACCCAGACATATTTATGCTACTAGTTAGCCGTGTAATCATTTAGGTATTTTTCCTGAATATTTCACGCTGTTTTATATGCAAGTTAAATAGAAGATAGTTCTGCATTAGTACTGTCCTGTTTTTCCTGCTGTATATATACAATATACTAAACATTGCCAATGTTTCAAATAATGAGGTCAGCGGAAGTGCAGGCAATCCCCATGAGACTAAAGCAAATACTGTTTTTTCTACAGTTGTCAATATGACGTCACTGAGAGCGGATATCCCTAATATGGTCATCTTGGGCCGATAGCTGTGGCTGAAAGAAGAGAAGAGAAGAGAAGAGAAGAGAAGAGAAGAGAAGAGAAGAGAAGAGAAGAGAAGAGAAGAGAAGAGAAGAGAAGAGAAGAGAAGAGAAGAGAAGAGAAGATTCAGGGTTGGAGGGCCTAGTCACTTTCCATGATGCGTTTATATCAGGGAGGAAACGAAGCTCAGTCCCATGTTAACCTATTATTAACATTCACAAGAGCTGTTCCCATAGCTATGGCCTGTGTCTTTGGGCTTAGGCGGCGTGTGTCTGGAACATGAGGAGATGAGAAACAGAGTGTTTTTATTAGGGAGGAGTCGTTTGTGTGCTTGTGTGGAAAGCCGAGCAAATTTCGGGGGGAACTGCGCAGGCTCTCAGAGCCCCCACCAAACACCCTGCACTCCACACTTTAAGTGCTACCAGCTGCAACACGGAGAGAGCAGGAAGAGAGAGGAGCAGACAGTGGGGAGGGAGGGTGAAGACGACATGAGGGGAAATGAGAAAAAGGAGGAGACGAGGAGGGAGAAGTGAAAGGGGAAAGTAAGCAAGCGCATGGAAAGCACTGAAACCATAGAGGAGGGTAAAAAAAAAAAAAGAAAAGAAGTTGAAAAGTGTGAGCTCAGGAGGGGTCATCCTGGAAACAAATCAATAGCTGATACATTCTTGGGGACTAGTTGGACTGCAGCTCTTCCTCCTTGGCTGCCTATTGGTTGGGAGCTGCCCCGAGGAATGCACCGGAGCCTGCCTATGGAAAAGCAGAGGCAATGACCTCCAGCTCTCTCGCAGTGGCACAAAGTGGCAATTGTTTGAGCTTGAAGAAAAGGGGGATGGAGCAGGAATGTAGAAAGAAGCCCATAACTCTTTCTTTTCCTCCACACTCTCTCGTGCTTTTTTTGTCTCTCACTCTCTCATTCACTGTCCATCTCTTTCAAATCCCCCCCCCCTTTACCCGCTCTATTATTCACTATTTCTTGTTCCCTCCCTACCCATTACCAGACTCACTTTCTGTTTTCATTTGATTCCCCTGTGCCTGACCACTTGAGGTTTCCGATCAGGGCAAAGAACAGGCAAAGACTTTCCAAAATCCCACGTGGCCCACTCAGCCTATGAGACTAATCAGTAAAAATATGATGGTAAATAAATAAAGAGCGGTTTGGACAAATCTCTCAGATGTTGTTTTATTTAAAATGGTTTAATATAGACCAGTTAGTTATGTAGACACAGATGACTTCAAGATTAAGTCATACTGCTCACCTCTGTATATTTTATTTTATATATATGTATATACACACACATATATATATTTGGTATACATATTTAGTAATGTGCATACATTCTTATATTTGTACATATATTTAGTTTTATAATTCTCATATTCCTGTTCTTATATTTTTTACTTTGTTTCTCGTGTTTCTTGTATTTTGCACACAACTGTTGCTTGTGAAGCTTGCACACAAGAATTTCACTCGCATGTGCTGTACCAGTGTACCAGCACATGTGACGTGACAATAAAAGTGATTTGATTTGAAGAGAAAAGAAGGAGGATGTGACTTGAAGAAGCTCTGCCAGGCACCAACAACGAGTGTGTTGAGTATTTAAGCTGCAGGAGCTTTAAACACCAACTCCTTCAAGTATGGCACTGTGGAAAATATGCTTAGTCACATTTTATGGGAGATTTGGAGAAGAAAGTTGAGATGCCTAATTTAAAGCTGCAACCAGGAGGTGGACAGCCCAGCCATGCTTACAATTACACCTACCAACGCCTCTAAAGCTCAAACAACAACATTGTTTTTTACACCTCAGCTTTAGGGGAAGTTAATTTGAGAGCTTAAAAAGTGCTGGTAGGTGGATTTTGTTACCTTCAGCCAGAGCCAAGCTTATGCATTTCCCAGCAACTACAGCCAAACAGATTTATTACACACCTGAAAACATTCTTCCGATTCTCTTATGATAAGAAATGTGAAAATTAAACACAGTGATAGCCAGTAACTACCTCATACCAGGCATTCATGTGTGAAAGCTTTGCCAGCATGAGAGGAGGAAGGGAAGAGGAGTACTTCTCCATCTATAGTTTCACAGTGTCAGTTACTGAGGCAGATTTATACTAGCTGTCAACAAACCTGCACCTCTACCACTGACGCGGCCTTTCAGTGTTTTGTCTATCGTGTCTCCTTTGACATGCGTCACTCTCTTCTTGCTTCCTGCCTTTATCAGATCTCCTATGTGTGCAATCTCTCAGGCATTACATTAGCCATTAAAATCACAGAGGTGTAGCAGTCTCCGTGGCGGCCGATACTCCAGACGACCTATCAGATTAGCGTAACTAGCCCTTTATCGTCACGATCTACCATGCTGCAAATGCGGTTCTTTTACATTATTTGTAGCCTTTTAATTTAGCACATTTAACGGTTGCTTCAGACAACATATATTTCCAAAGTGCCAGCCTGGCAAGGCCAAGAACTAGGAGTCAAACTGCTGGACTTATCATTGAAAAGCATATATTTTGCAGCCTAAGTCACCATCACCAGTCAGTCTTAACCTCGGTGGTTGTAAATTAAAGTAGCATTCAAAATGCTCTTAAAATTGGCAATCTGTGAGAGCTTTGATTGGCTCGTATTAATGAGCTGTCAGTATTTCAACAATTTAGGTGTACAAGCAGACACAGTATGTGCAGAGAAAACCTTTATCACATTCATTTTATGTTCTCTCTCTTTAAAAATTATTGAAGCTACTCTTTCATTCCTGACTAGGCTGCATAATTTACCATTAGGAATCACTCCTCACTATACCCATTAATAACACTGATTTTGGCTATGCACAGAGTCTGTGCTGTCTGGGGCATTTTCTTGCACCAATAAAACATTGCTGTTCCTCTTTTTACCTTACTCATCACATCTTTTGTTTGTGCTGCTCTAGCTAACCAGTTGTGCTTTAACATCTTAACTCCAGTCAATTCAAATTGAATTATTTAGCGATTTGTTGTTATTCTGGCAGGGTCCTCTGGTTAATTTGTTTATCACAGACGCCGGTCTCTCAGCCTCCCCCCCACAGCTCGCTCAGCCAGGCCAAAAAGACTTCATTTTGGCAGACCCCTAAGAGCTGGCTGATACTTGTCTTCACGAAACTCCTCCTTTTACTCCCTTCTCCCTTCCAAGCTGCCAGGAAAACAGCCAGAACTGGCTGCTCAGATGACATAAGGCCATCTTTATCCTGTTTCTGGGATGCTTCTGATATCTGCAGTTAGTCCCTGCTATGCTGCAAGGTGATGTGAGTGCAGCACTTAATCTGACTGCGTTGCTCTGCATTCAAGTAGCTTGTTTCAAACTTTTTTTTCCATTGCATGAGTTCAGAGCATGCTGTCAGCCACAGAACAGCACCGCTAAGCATTGGCCAGTGGTTTTCTCAAACCTAGGCATTCTAGATGTCTCCCCTTCTATCTAAGTCACTGTGATGCCCGTTTTGTAACTAAAGTTCCCAGTCTGTCTTCAGTCAGTTGTAGGGATATCCTGGACAGAGAGGTCAGAGGGGAAGGAAAAGCCACAGCACTGGAACGGCCAGTGGAACAGGGAAGCATGTTTTAGCAAGGCCGCTCACCTTTCTTGTGACTGCTGGATCTAGATAACTCCTCAGCTTCTGGAGGTACGTGTGAGGTGGGTTTTTCACTTGGAATCGCTCCTGTAAAAAGGAACAAAAAACAAAAATACTGGAATGAGCAGGGGCGGGAAGGAAACAGAGGAGAACAAGAGCACAGGGCAGAAGCTAAACATCTGGACAGTTCTCGTGTAACAACAGTGGAAATTATATTCACAGTTTCACAGCTTTGTTTGACAGAGCCACTTTGTTAATTCAGATGACCGCACACACACACGCACACACACAAACACACACACACACACACACGGCTAGTAAACAGCATCCAGCCTTTATATGCAAAACAAATTTCATTGATGATCTTCTCATTAATTTCAGCTTGCTATCAAGAGCTGCCTGAGAACTGTGGCCACACCTGTGTGTTTAAGTCTCCTGAGTTCAACCAACAAGACTTTTGAGGCCAGACTATTGTGCTCTAAATATATACGATACAGCAGATTAGTGTTGGATTTGGATCAGTGTGTTGAGCAGGAAAGAGTTTTTGGATCAGGCTGAGTGTCGCATCGTAGCCCCGTTTCTGTTTAGTAATTTACCACACTGCATCAGTTTGAGACTGCAGGCCATATCACAGAAAGGAAAATGTGTTCTCCACATTTTCCTTTCAAATTTCTCCAGTGTTCTTCCTAATGAATGCTAAACCTAATTGAATGCTCTGATCTTGTATAGTTTTATAGATCGGGAGGTGATGTAGACAGACTGCGAAACATCGCGTGTCCCCGACAGCTCGTTTCACTTCCTAGCGAGAATATTTAACCAGAAAGAAAGAAAGTAAGTTACTGTCCAGTCAATGTCCAATGTCAGATTTCCCAAAAAGAGGAGCGAGAATTTAGCAGGCAATGACAAGAACTTGGTCTCCCCGAGGCTTTTCTCTAACAGACAACCATATCTCTTCAAACAAATGTAACAGGATACAGTGATTCTGATCTTGTTAAAGGTCAGTGACAGCCACAGGTTTGTGGTACACGTGTGCGATTTACTGGAAGTTTAAAGGAACACATACACTTACAAACCTCACACATTCGTATCCACAAAAAAAAAAAAAAGCCATCCATATCACATGCATTTATGTAAACAACTTCAAACTGTCAGCTTCATCAGCGCAGTATTTGCCGCTTTTGTCATGGATCACATCCTGGAAAGTTGTCCACCCTCTGTACACAGTTACAGAGAGCAGATCAACGACATCATATTTGTCACTGCCACATGGTCTGTCACATAAAAACAGGAAAGACAAGAGCAGGAAAAAGAGCCGTCTCTCAGCAGACAGCAGCACGCAGGCAGAAAGCTCTAAAGCTCTGGAGTCTGCAAAAATGATGAATGAAAACTGTACGGTGCAAATCGTGACGAGTGCAAAAACGTGTGTAAATACCTCACAAATATAGAAGTGTGAATTTATACAGACAGATGAAATCATAGAGAGCAAATATGCTTCGTATGTAGAGGAACATAAGCGGGTTCCAACATGCTATGTGGCGATAAAGAGTCCAGAGGAACAGATTTAATTTGAGTTTGAGCAGTGACGTGTACTTCCTGCTCTGCATCTGAGAAACCTTTCAAAATGAGTTTGCAACCAGTTGTTGTACTCTCACAGCGACTCATCTATATGAGCAACGCCTCCGTGCAATGCTCCGATGGCTAGAAATAGACCACAACCACAGGATCCGACTGGGAAGACTTGATCGTACCGTATCTCCCTCTTTGTACTCGGGATGTTTTAACCTTGTATTCACCTCAAGAACAACCTCAACATGTCATCAATATTTCATAAATCCTCATAATTGCTGGAAAGAAAATGTTTAATATTTCAACCTCTGGCGGCATCTGCAAGGCCTGTTTTCCAGAGGGGGTGTGTATCTGTCGTCTCTGCTTCTCTCTGTTGCCATGGTTACATTAAGGGCTTCACTGTAGCTGTGACACAGAAGGTAACTTAGTCCCACAGCTGCCTGCGCTGTCATGGGTATGGGTTTATTTTGAAAACAAAAAATGAATAAAGAATTGGAAGAACTGGGTTAGCAATATTCTTTGATGTCGACAGTAAAACTTCCTCAGTAAAACTGAGAAAAATGCATTATTTCATTCTATAATTTCAACCTAATACCAAACAAAGTGTAGGAAAGTGCTGGAGCATACTTCTAAATGACTGGTGTCCATCTGTATATTGTCTGAGCAGGTTAAGCATCTAACTTTGGTTTTCCAAATGTAACCTTTCTTATAAGAGACAATTATATAACTAGATGTTCTCACAAGATCGAAGAGTTACCATAGTAAATCTATATTTGGATGAATTTACAGTGTTTTTTTTTCCTTGCTAATTTCAGTACCACTCACGTCCATTGCTGTAACTTTCCTGCACTGAAAATTAGACTTTCCTTTCAGAACCAATTTTCTGGCTGGAAATTTTTCCACCATAGTTTTCCAGCCCAAAGCGGTCTGTCCCAACGTTCCCATCCTCACACAGAGGATAAGAAACTTTAAATTCACAATATAAAACCCTCATTAAGAACAAGAACTGTACAACTGTTCCCTTCTTCTGTGCGTGACCATCGAGAAGCCAAGACTGTCAGCAAAAATCACCGGGCAGTGTTTTTGCTTCAATGAAAGCAACTATTTTCACTTCAACTGTGACGGTTTGCAGTCAACCCCATGAAGATCTCTGACTGCTGGTCAGCAGTCTGGTGGGTTCTCCCTGTTACAGGTCCTCTCAGGGTCAGTAGCTATCAATACAGTTTTTGGTGAGTGGTGGTCTTGATCTTGTCTCTGCTTTTCTTCTCTGTTCAAGGAGGCAGAAAAACTGTCTGGCACAGAGGTTGCGGACTGAGTGGAGTGCTCAGACCACAGCTCATTGCACAACGTGCACCCTCTGTTATTTCCTACACACAGAACTGACGCCAGTAAGAGGCTGAGTTTTTTTAACTAGCTAAGTGATGTATGCTCCCTGCTGTGCCACTTAACCCACTTGACCAAGGAAGCCAGGGTGGTGTGTAAAGATGGCAAAAGGCTTACTGGATAAAGGCAGGGCAATGGAGCATGGGTGTTGCGGTCACGACACACAGTGGGGTGGGACCTTCTCCTGGATTACATGCTTGGTAGACAGTCCAGACAACACATATAAGATCATTCTGTGCGAACCTTACCAAGGGCTGATTGCATGCTTTTAGCATTTAAACTGATTTGGTAATTAAGCAGTTACAATTAATTTACTTATGCAGCAGCTACATTGGATCACATCATTACATGAGTGATTCTCACCTGATCACAGATCAGTTCCCACTTCTTCTCATTGTCATACTGCCGCAAGAGCCGCGCTTTGTCTGGAGGAAGATTCATTGAGTTCTGAAAGACAGAGAAAGGTCACAGTTAATAAAAATAATGGTCAAATTAATGATTAAACAGCATCATTGACGCCAAATATAAAATCAAACTAAGAAAACTATCATCACTGGTAAGATCCGAGCATATATACGCTATATTCTGCAACAACAACATCAGGGTGTCTGTGGCTCCCAAAGAGAGTAATTAAGCTTAATGGACCTCTGACCTAACAGCTGGTATTTGGGCTCACTCATTGCTAAACATAGCAATGAGCAGGCAACAGAAGAGTTACATTAGCCAAAGTGTGAGTGAAGATCATTGGGGAAAGGTCACCAAAACGTGGGAGGGGGACTGTACAAAGGTAATTTTATATAAAAGTGTCTACATGTGCTCTTCCCTCCTGTTCATTTGGGATAATCCAGCTGTAAATGAAACTGACCCCTCCCTGTTTCTACAGTTCTTTTTTTTTTTTTAAAGGCATCTTAGAGGTTTCATAAAAATGGACCACAATATACAAACAGAAAACAAAAGGAAAGAGGGAAACACAAAAAGTTCCACTTTGTTAAGAAGAAAATATTTTGTTCTATAAACAAGATTGGGCAAGCAGTGCAAAGAAATGTCAGATTTCCCATGATTAAGGAAATCTGACCATGAATTTGTTTTCCAACTACTTCAGCACTGAGGGACACTGTTGCCTTCACACTGAATATACGTGTGTGTGTGTGTGTGTGTGTGTGTGTGTGTGTGTGTGTGTGTGTGTGTGTGTGTGTGTGTGTGTGTGTGTGTGTGTGTGTGTG
>VURO01016794.1:55913-71326 GCA_015108175.1 Pelvicachromis taeniatus
AAATTTTTTTAAGGAGAAGAGAAAACAATGGTTTATCTGTCTTGCCTGATACAGAAATCTGCTGAGGCCGAACAGAAGTAACATCTAACCCTGCTTTCTAAGTTACTGCTTTGACTCTTCAGCCAGTTATCCCGAGACACGAAACACAAGTGTGCGCACAGAAGTGAGTCTGAAGTAAAGCAGGATGCTCTGAACATCTTTCAGTATTTTGCTTTGAAACTTTTTTTTAAAGCTGTTCCTCTTTGATGAGGTTAAGCAAGTGATTTCCTGTGAAGAGCCTGTTGTTCAGTCACACCTAATGTGACCCATGTGTTGGCGAACACATTAAGACTGAAAATAAGCTTCAATCATGCAAAAAAAACACAACTCTTGCACAACTCTTTTTCTTTATCCGGTTTTACTTTATCGACATCTGCTTCATGTACGAACACCTCCGCAGCTGTCCAAAATGTTACACTTTCCAGCATTATTCACCACACCCTCGTGGGATTTAGAAAGGCTTCAAACAATTATCCAGCGCTCCCAGTATGCAGCGCAAAGAACATGGAAACACAAGTGCAACCCAGCTGGATACAGGTTAATCAGCTATTCTTATAGAAATAAAAACAGAAACACATTAAAAGCACAAAAATAGCATAGAGCTCTATAGATAAACTGAGAGTTACTGCAGCTTTCAGCCATAGAGAATACACAATAATACAGATGCACAATACAGCTGTGTGAAAGAGAGCCATTCAGCAAAGAGAAGGGGAAAAAATTAGAAATCATAGCCATTAGAGTTGAGGTTGTTTTTCCCCATCCACACTGGTTGAGCTGCATCATCTATCGGCGCGGGTACCGCACTCAGATTCTACTTTTCCTTCGCTGGATTTTCCAGAGAGCACGGGGGGTGAGAGGAAGGTGGATAAGAAATATCTCGATATCAGAGCCATTTCCATGAGTGAGTAACATGATGATCGAGCCAGACGTGCTCTTAGAGCTATTGTTTTGTTGTTTTAGAATTTGCTTGAGATTTTTTTACATAATAAAGTGTGGCAACCCTATTTGTCTTTATCCCCATTTTAATTATGAAAGAGTCCATTTATAAAGAGAACAATCAATGCGATGCTGGGATCGGGCTTAGACACATCTTTGTATTTTGCTAACAGCTATCGAGAGGATGGCTAATATAAATAAAATAAAGCTCATCCTAATGAAAACATAATAGCTAAGCCAGTTTTTGGACCCTTTTTTTTCCCCTCCATTATGTTCATTGGTCATGTTTTTCCTCCACATATTTGTGCGCTTCAGAATAGTTGGTGATGAGCTGAACTGATCCCAGTAGATGTGAAACGAATAGAAATCCAACTGTTTCCCTTTAATATACTGTATATAACTGTCTAGATTCTAGTGACAGTACTGTGCATCAGTCTTGTGCCACCCATCATTTTATTTTTTGTTTCGCCTCCTAGAAGACAGACTTCAGCTAGCGGTGCTCGGGATCTTCTCAAAACCGAGTGAAATATGAACACAGAAAAGTATCCTCAGAGTGTGATCCACCAAGTATCATCATCTGGAAAGCTTTTGATTTTCTGTTCATTTTTCAACCTAACATTGATCCCAAACACACTGTCAATGCCGTGAAAGCACACCTGGAGAGAACAAACACACAGTGGAACACTATCAGCTGTGGACTGGCCACCCCAGACCACGGATCTCAACATTATTGAAACAGCATGTAACCATCTTGGTGATGAATGGACCGAAAAGCAGCCAACGTCCAAAGAAGAGCTCTGAATGTCTTTTATTCCTGAAGATTACTTAAATACATTACAAGAAAGCTTGTGTATGAGGGTTCAGGCGGCGTTGAAGAATAAATGTGGTCATACCAGATATTGACTTTCAAACTTGCTAGGATTGCACAAACTATTTTGTCTTATATACTTTTATATACACTTATATGAATCACTCATCCCTTTCCCATTTTCCTGGCAAAATAGTTTTTAAAAATAGGGGGGGCTAATGGATATGGTAGGAACTCGGGTTGTAGCCTGTAGAGATTTCCCTAAAGGAAACTGAGTTAGTATTCTGTCGAAGCTTTGCGTCAAATGATCGTTGCTGTGCTGACTGCAGGGAACTGGGAGTTGTAAGAGTCCTATTGACTTCACTCTCGCTGCTGACCAGATGACTTGGCTTTGTACCCACTCGTCTTCGCTAAACACATTAAAATACAATCTGATGCCTGAGCGAACGGTCACATTAAGTGACAGAAAACCACCAGCGGGTTTACTATGAAGTGGTTTAACATTTTGGAGAGAGCAACCTGAAGGAGGGTAATCTTTTACTTCTGAACATCTACCTTGTTTTGTTTGGAATTAAGAGTACCTTTGGCCCGGGTGCTTGTGTGGCTTGGGTGGTTTGCCGAGTCGCTGTGGGTGCACTGAACTGCTTGGTAAGCCTCCAACTAAAGCAAAAGACCACTTCTACCAGCCTTCACTTCATCCCACTGCTAATGAGCTGTGACAAGCACTCAGCTCACTGGGTTACCCCATGTCTACAACCACACTGGTATCTATGCAACTGTGTTATTAATGGGGTGCAGCTGAGGAGGGTTGGGCAGCTTTTAACCAACACCTGATGGCAGACCACCCTGACGAATGCACACCTAAATTTAGCTGGTTAGTAAAACAGTAAAGCATAACAGAAATTTGAGACACGGGCAAACACGCTAAAAGGATGCACTCATTCATGCTGAAAATGAATAATGATCTGATATAAAATGGTGGCAAAGCCATTTTAAGTATTGGTAAAGAAGATGTGTGCAACCAGTGCAGCTGCATGGAAGTTTTCCATCCTAAAAAAGCAAAACAAAAAGAATTTAGTCAACAAAACAATCCTGTCGGAAGACACTGACAAAGCATCGGAGACTCCCTCCAGGCAGCAACAAAACGCAAACGACAAGGGGGAGAAAAAAAAATAGTGGAATTCACAGTGCTGGACCACCATCCCCTCTCAGTGAAATGTGGGGTTTCAATGCTCTCCAGCCTCCATTCATGCTGCCAAAGTCCCATTTCATCTCCAAAGCAGCTGTCCCACATCTGTACAGTTACTGAGTGAGTTCCTTTAGAAACAAAAATGACCTGAAAGCTGTAGCTTGAACATGAATCCAGGTCATTAATAACTGTCAGTACTGTGGAGACAACGAGCCAGTATGTCGTGCTAAACTATGCCATATTTACTCAAATACAGGGGGCCAGTTTTAGTGTAGCTCAACTTTAACAGTTGCTACCAATAACAGTTGCTTATGTTTAACTCACATCAGGTCTTAAGGTTCTTAAAGTTCATAAATATAGAACTTATTAGAGCCCACGTATCCCATAATTACCCAGCTTAAGTTATAAAAGGAGTAAAAATAGACTGTTGGCTCAAAGCCCACCAACCACCATTACCTACCAGGAGGTCTGCTCAGGCACAGCCTTCACAGCACAGCTGGCTAGAAAAGCAAACACACAGCCCACATGAAGGACCTGCTTCAGTCAGTAATGCTGTAACAAGATCTAAACTATGTTGACACAATTGGCTAACTAACTACTTGCGTTGGAACGAGTCTAAAACATAGTATTTTGCACCTTTAGGTGTGCAAACACACACAAACACACACACACACAAAAACACATTTAACCAGGTCAATCATTTTTATTTTCATTTTCTTAAAACACCCAGCAGGCCTTCAAATGTGTCACAGAACACACTAGGAGTAAAACATATACCGTAAAGTATACATAAGCAAAACGTTATAAACTTATAATGTCTTTGATGGTAACTGCAGTTGTTTACACTCAAGCGTTGAAACAGGACTAGATCTGGAATTATGGAGAAGCGCTTGAATTTTCTGTGACAGCCAACGGAAAAAAAACAAAAAACCGATAAAACACCAATTTAACATCAGACAGAATCCACAACCACATGTTCACATTATCACTCCACACGCTGCCTGCTGTGATCTCACATACCAAGCAATTTTGGCTTGAGCGAATGCAAACAAAAGAGCTCGATCCAACTAGGAAAGTTAAGAAACCCCGGTGGACCACCTAGTAAAGAAAACATCCACTTTTCGGCCCATGCTCCGCAGCGTTTACTTGTGTTTTACTACACAACAACATGAGACAGAACCTGACAAAAGTGTGCAGTACATCACCTCACTGTCACCGGCTCGCCTCTCAGAGATCTTTCAGCGCAGTAATTGGTTTCTCCTTGAGGATTTGGGTTGCTATGAGTTGGTAGCACACCCACGCTTCCCTCTTTCTTCCTCTGTGTCTACCATCTCCCTGCTAATGCGCCACAATCCAGATGAACTTAAATCTCTGTGTTCAAACCAACACATGCGGCATAACTGTTTTATCAGCATTAATGAAACTAATGACCTTAATAGAAGACACATCTTTCTGCTGTAAACAACCAATTTGCATCATTCAAAGCCACAATGCGACCTCTAATTAATTTCTTTTTGCTAAAACGTCTCACTTGTCTTTTTAAATGAGCATACTGATGCCACGCTGCGTGCCACAACAAGAAAACCTCACATTGCATCAGTTATTAAAAACTAGTCAGAGCAATAGTCCTCAAATTGCTCAATGCTACGGAAATGACTGGATGCTGTACTGTTCTCTCCCAGTGCTTGCTTCATCGACCGCTGGGGTGTTTTGTTTCTAAGGCATTTACAAATTCATATTGAGGTTAATGCTGCGCTTCAGGCTAGTCTGAGTTGTAAAACACCATCCTTATGAGTATTAATATGTGACGGTAAAACTGCATAATGAATGATTCACTTCACTTCTTGCTTTTCACGTTAACCTTCAGGGGAGTGGAGGAGCCCCGCAGCTCAGACAGAATCGAAATCTGTCATATTCATAATGGAGTGTCAGAGATAAGAGCCTACTTAAAGGAGAAAGGAGCTGAACAGCCCCGAGGCGTGTGCTGTCCAAACCGAGCTGTCCTCCACTCATTAGCACAGCGTGGATCTGTAATCCCTGGCATTCTTTGGGGCGCACAGGTGTCCCCCGTCTGTCCTCAGATTAGCTTTGTAATCTCCAGGACTCCCACCCCCCCGACCCGACAGTAGCATTTATGTTTGTGAAGCTGTTCACGAGAATGTTCTCTTGACCACTTGGTTACTCAAATGTTTATGCCTCTCGTTTTACACATTCCAACGACATTTCATCCATTTACCTCACTGAGCTCACCGATAATATGAGATACTGGACTTTACAGACCATCTGTCAGCTTCACACTCTTCAACAGGAGTGGGTACTCACTATTCTCATTTTATCCACGCTGCTCACAATGTCATCAGAGTGCCTTCAGCAAGCCTTACCACAAATACGGTGAAATGGAGAAGAAGTCAAACCATCAATGTTAAAATTTGAGTCCAACAGCTTTGTTCGATTTTAAAGCATGACACAGAAAAAAAAACAAAAAAAAACTATAAGACTTTGTGGGTAAAATACAGAAAATATTGCAAAAACATGCTTATGTTGTGGGTTTAAAAAAAACAAAAAACTCTAGTTTGAGTGCTGGAGTCTATCCAAATTCCGGAAACATTATGGAGGTGGTGTGGAGCAGCAGGAAGCTGTCCAAATAAAACAAGTGATACATGAACACAGAGGCCAGACCAGATGTTGTGAGGTTGCGAAAGTGTCTGGACTGAGGTGGAGTCCACGTTCCAGAGCGAATATGAACCCGAAATGTTGTTTGTTCAAAACAGTTAATAAAAATGGCTCAGATGAGTTATAAAAGATGAAACTTGTTTACATGGAGTTAATATTTAAAAGTACATTTAAAAAAAAAAAAAATCTGTACATGAATAAACTTCATTTCAAAACGTGGCAGGAAAAACAACCAGGATGATTTAATACTACTGCTCAATAATAGCATTTCATTTGTCTTCTATTAACACAGCAGCCTGACAAATACAACCACCTGCCAAGCTTAGTGCGTAACTGTAAGCTGTGACAATGATGGCCACATTTGTGTCACTGTGTCACGTGTGAATGTGTATGTATACACACTTATTCATTAGTCACGAGAATATTTTTCACAATTCGTAAGTTAAATGCAATAACGAAACTGATTACATGCAAATTTCACAAGAAACAGTGACACAGTAAAAAGCCTTTGAAATGGTTTCCATGATGTCATCTACACACACTGATGACGGGAATGACGTAGCCTGATAGCTGAGTGCTTTCGTTTAATTTTCACCAGAAAACAGGAAGCTTTACTGTTGCTTGGAAAGTATTATTGTCCCATAGTTTGCAGTTTCAACACCTTAGATGGCACGGTAGCTAAAACATTAGTTTCTGCTCTGTTCAATCTGCGACTCTGTGAAACTTCTGGAAGGCGTGCAAAAGTTTCTGACAGAATCATGATTATTCCCTCTGTAAACGCTGTAAATTTTGACCCTGCAATCCCACCGTATCTGAATCGGCATCCCTCAAACGCTGAAGAGCCGTACACTCACTTTTTCTAACGAGACGATAGCTCTGAACAGCAGGTGCCCGCCACAAAAGTACACATTTGCATCATCCAGTGAAGAAAGGCTAAATGGGAGTTTTAAACCACATGATTATTGAGCACACAGCTGCTTTTATGGTATTTTTTTTTTTTTAAAAGGGCTGTAGGTGGCAACGCTGTCGAGCACACGGACACGGTGCCTACAGACTTAACAGTGTGGAGCAAACTGTTCAAAGCTAAAACATCTGAACATCAGCACCAGTGGTATGTGTGGAGGCCTATTATTTATTAATTGATATACCTATTCAACTGTCCTGTGGTGAGCATGTTAATACAGGACATTCATAGGACAGGAAAACTGCCTGCTCACCTGAATTTGAAGGATTCAATTTATTATTATATACCATATATTATAGATTTCTTTTATAAGTGCATAAAATACAAATTATTTACCATTTCTTGGTAATATTTTTTTTTTTTAACAAAACAGCAATTTGAGGCTTCTACTGTAGGAAAGAAAGTCAAGTCTATGAAACCAAATATGTACCTTGAATCTCTAACTAATGAAATAAGTTACAGATGATGTTTTGCCAATTTCATATATCTGTTTTTGAAATTTACTGGAAGTGCTTGAGTGGGTACTGAATCCAAATCCTAACCCCGGATAGGCTGGTGCTCCTCTGTGGGTACTTGTCTGTCTAGAGTTAAAGGCATAGCTTCTGTCCAATAGAACCTGAAACAACAGACTGCCACATTGTCTTCAGGTCTAGTGGAGTACATTCAAATTCAACAGCACCTCCCATTCTGTTCCGCAGATGTTAATTCTGGCAAGTTGCTACCCGACAAAACCTGCCCTTTTGAATGTGGCTGTTTCAAAAGCAGCTTATGTCTCACGAAGAATAAAAAAAAAAAAACATACTACAGTAAAAGCCTGAAAAAGAATGTTAAAGTTAACTTTTGAGACAAAGTGTTACATCACATTAAAGCTGAAGACAAAAATGAAGCTCAAGAAACAGGATTGACGAGTCTCAATGCCAAAGGATAACGCGTATCCTCATCATAACGACACAGGCAGTTGATGAATTTGCTGGATCTGATTGAACTCATTCTTAAGAGGTCACAACAAAACACACACTCTTGTGCAGAACTTTGACAGACCAAGCAGAATGTCTTTCTGGTGCAGCTGCCACCTTGGAGCCTGGACAGATCCTGACCATAATGCACTGCTCAAAAGAGCTGCAACTCTGTTGCTCTTTTGTGTGAACTTTGGACCGGTCCTGGCAATGGACTGTTACCCACATGAAAGGACCAGACCGGTCTTTTCAAGACTCCATCATTGTACACCTGCAGGAAGAACTACAGCAAATATAACTATGGATGGCCAAGTCTAAACACATTGACTCCAGATTAATGTTAAAACTCCCAGGGACAGTTTCTTTTTCTCGCAACACATTTGCTAGCTGGCGTTCAACCTTTCATTGATGCCAAACAAATTGCTGCTTTATTAGTCCACAACCAAGCAACTGAAACTTAAATTTAGCAGATAAACAAAAGCAAAGAACAACTGTACAATCAAAACAAAGACCAGCTGACAGGGTTAAAGGTTATTCTAGAGTCAACGATTTCCTTTGGGTTCATATTCAAACTGGACCGTGCCACCCACATAGTGGAGCAGAAAACCAAACCCCCAAAAGTGCACATGTCAAAACTGAAGTGAGAGCAACACTGATTGAAGCCTCGGTAGCTTCAACTCAGTGGTGACTGCACACAGCTGAGAAACCTTTTCCACATAATCAGCTGAGCCTCTGCCAGCCAGGCAAGATGCCTCCAGGCTATGCTTTGGGATCTTGAGCGGCACATTATCGCTTCACACCGCAGTACCTCACATCCCCTCTGAGAGTGCACAGGCATTGGTTGCAGGATTTCATTGCTCCCTGAGCATAACATCCTCAATGCTGTTCTGGCTAATTGGTGGGTGAGTATCCCGGGGATCCAGCACAGCAGAGACACACACACATTGAAACGGGTATGTGTGGAGGCCTCTCGTGGCCTGCCGGCTCTGGGTCCAGTGCCAGGCTCCGTCTTGGGCTTCACACAGAATAAAGAGCAGCTCTGTCTGGTGGTCCTGACGCACGGGATTCGGCCACTGTTCATCCTCTGCACCACAGACAAAATCCATTGTCCTATTTTTTTAATGAAGAAGAGTCAACGTGGAAAAAAAACTAAGAGGTTTAGCGTAATCACTTCCTGGGTATAGCACTGTGAGAGATGCAGGACTCGGTGTCTTCCCACATTTGAATGACATTCTAACAAAAAGCCACAATTTACATATTACCACCAACGTAATATCTGAGTGTTTTTTTCTTTCATTTCCTCCCTGTAACGTGTAAAATTGGAAATATTGATGAAAAAACATGCATTACAGCAAGTGACCAACCTTTGTTTTTATTTGGAGATGTGCAACTCTAAATATTCAACCACCACTCAGCAGGAGACATTTTTGTCTGTTTAGCTACTACATCCTCAAACTGTGCCTGTCCTCCACCAAGTGTGAAGTAGATAGCATGTGGTGGATTTATCAGAGCTTCTTTGCTAAAAACAGCTGCCTGCTGTGGCTGGCAGGAATAAAACCAAAACAATGAACCAACAAGCAGCATTATAAGCACTGCCCGTCACATTATACATATTTTGTTTAACTTTGCTTATTTAACAGCACCTTGGATACACCTTAAGCCTGGGAAGTATTGGGAAGCATTGTCCAGGTAAAAACCCGCTCTGGACCTGCCGATGTGACAGATTAAACTTCAGTTAAATATGAAGGCTACTCTTGTGATTAATCTGCTGTAGATTTCAGATGCGGTACCTCACAGCACAAATAAAAGCAGCTTGTGGTGCGTCGCAGCCTTTAAACAAAGCAGCTTAGACGTAATCTGGGCAGACTACTGAGAAGAGCAACAACAGCATCCAAGCTACAGTCCCCCCCATATGGCATTTAAACAAGTAATGACTCTGAACTTCTCTGTCTCCATGACAGCAGGCACGATACTCAGAGATTCAACTCGACGGTCTCCTGGATGTGGGTGCAATCTAATTTGATTGTCAACTCTGTGGTTAGCTGAGGCAGAAGAGCAGACATGAGGCCTTGGCTGCATTCCTGTTACACAAAGTCATTTTCCTTTGGTTCAGTGTGAAGCATATAGACTGACTAATACTGTACATGTGACTCCCAAAGACTGACTGTAATAATGTCACGTGCTTTCAGCTATTGTGCACTTCTAAGCCAAGAGACATGTTAAAAAAAATGGCATTCAGAAATTTTGTCTTGATGACAGCAAGTGTAGGGTTAACTGATCAACAGCACACTGACATGGCAGAACTGTGCCGTGCAGATTAGACATCAAGAGGGCTCCACTCATAATCATGTGGAACTCATCTGTGGTTTACTTATGTGACCAATACTACGACAACAAGTGAGCAAAGATGCTTCAAAAGAACCAGCAACTGTGAGAAGTCATAGAAAGCAGAGGGCCATGGCATACAAACAAATTCCTATTTATGTCTCTATGACAATCTACCCCGACTAAACAAAGATTATTTGGGTTTAATCTCCTCCTGACTGAAGGCCAAGGCTGCATGTGAATCAAGCAGTCCTATCACAGCAGAGGCCTCAGATTACTATTAGCTCAAGTCTGTTTCAGAGATCAGTTCTTGGCCTAATGAGACACTTCACTGGGAGCTTTTCATTTGGTAGAAACTGCAGACTCCACCAGAAGTAAGCCACTTGTATGACAATCACACACAGTGAGAGCAAACAACCATATCTAAGAAAGGTGGGTTGAAATTTAACTCGCTGCAGCTTTGAAGGTGCTGAAGCCAGTTAAGATTACACCATTATGGGTTAGGGTTAGCTCACTATGCACAGGCAAATGTTATAGTTTCTATTATTTCTTTGGGTCTTAAATATAAACTTTGAACTATTTTAATAAGATAAATGCAATAAGTACAAAAACACAAGCCAACAGGATATCATAACAGTCAAGAATTGGGGACTTGTAAACATCCTGTAGTATAATTTAGATTTGAACATGTACACAAATCTTTAACTTATAGACATTATATGATGATAAACTTTTGCATTGATCTTAACAGTTTATTCTTGGACTTGGAAACATTTTTGCTAAAACAATCTCCACCGAAGGACCATTTAATGGCAATGACACATTAACTCATCTCATTGACTGCACAAAGATCCTGGACTTCCTGGATCTCCTAGCATTCGGTGGGTAATTTTACAGAACACCGTGAGACTAGTTAGTGTACAACACCAGAACAACATTACTTGTGCAGCTACACAAAATCCTTACTGTAGAAACTAGGTTTATTTTACATGTGTGGTTACACACAGATGTGGTCTGCTCAGATGATTTGAGTCACGAGTTAATATTTGAAAAGCTTTTCACATCACACACTGTGCAAATTTAAATACTGTGTAGTTCTGTGAAAAACTCTTGTCACCCCTCATTTCTCTTTATATTTTGCTTCCAAGGAGCTAGACTTTCTCGTAATTTTTAAGTGCTCTTGAGCAATAGTTCCCCGAGCTTGTTGAAGGTTGTTCTCTGGACATTAACTGCTATTTCACTCAGTTTGTTGCAAAAGCAAATGTCCTCATTTCTTTAATTGAAGTTGTGAAAAATGCCAAAGATAACACAGTTTGGAGGGTGGATGAAAGGGTGGCTGTCATGCAGATACTCATAAGGAAGAAAAAACAGAGAAAGAAACTTTGTTCAATGTAAATTATACCTGGATAGAAAAAAAACTAATAATGGAGCAGTATCAGTCGTGGATTGACCTCCCCAGAGCCAACACCTCAACATTATTGAAGCAGTGACAGAGAACATGACAAAAGGCAGCCAACATCCAAAGAAGAGCTTTGACTGTCGTTCAAAAAGCCTGGAGAACTATTCCTGAAGACTACATAAAGCAATTACAACAAGTTTAGGCTGCACTGGTGGTCATACCCAATATTAACAGTCAACCTCATTAGAACAGTACAAACTCTTTTGCCTTATATGTTTTGTTTTTAATGTTTGCACGTTTTAATAAATCCCATAAAATGTCCCATTTTCCTAACAAAATTTCAAGAAATGGGCATCTCAAGACTATTGCACAGAACTATATGTCCTTGATTAAAAAGAAAAAAAACAAATACAAAGCTGGGGACCACTTGAATGTGGCTGCACACTGTGCAAGCCTTTAATCCAAATGGTTCCCTGCTGTGATCCAAGGCTTGCTTGTTGATCAAATCTATTAGAAGTGGCAAGTAAACAGTCGGCAGTTAATATTTGACCAATATGGTGACAATATGCAACAAGAACGACTACAATATATATCATCAAGTCCAAATGCAGTCATTTAGTTTAAGTTTACATAACTCCTAAAGGGAAACCAGCCAATGAGATTGTTAAAACTTTATGGGTGACGAACAAGGGGGTAAACGGCCCACTTAAATCTCGATCAGCTCGGAAGACCTCTGTTATGTCGGGACACAAAGCAGAGCGAGGGGAATCATCCTAATCGTTTGCCACTCAAACTGAAGTGAGGTGATCAGAGTCACGTAGTGCCACTTGATAGAGCCAACTGCTATCAGCCACAGCTGAGACACATTAGGGTTTAAACGGCAGTAACTAACACTAAATGCTGTGATTATAGGACTAAGTTCTTTTAATGCTGGAGGGCTTCCATCCCGCCAAGAGCTGAGGCATCATGCTGGCAGCAAGGAAGAGCAGGGGAGTCAAGGGGGGGGGGTTCCTGACATGGTATGAGGATGGGCGTTTCGGATAGCCATCCTAAGAAATTTTAGACATAAACAGTTGGATGGGGGGGTATCCTGGAAAGCATAATGATAATGAGCTTTATAATCTACAAACCTCATTTTATAGATCCCAACTGTTTTGCTATTTCTCATTTGAGAGGGGATTTCCTAATGCTCGTAAAATGTAGGAAGTAGGTGGTTCTAATAGCAGATGTGATTAAGAAGAGGGCCTAAATCCCTCAGTAGTGTGACGTCAAACCTCTCTCTCCGTGCTGCCTCCAGGGCAGAAAGGCATTCACCAGTGTCTGACAAGCAGCAATCACACCCCAACACAGCACAGCGAATTGACTTCCACCTAAACTGCTTTTTTGTGATGGGCTTACAGGCTAAACGATCTGCCCCTCCAACACTAACATAACAAAAATGCTCTGTAGCGAGTTGAGAGAAGAAGAAAAAAAAAGACAAGATAGAAATGAAAGCCTTCTCTTCGTCTCCGTGACGAGTGCACAACGACGCAGTGATAAGAACCGACTTGCTCAAGTCAAATTCCTTCTCCTAAAGCAGTAAATGTGTATGAGGGCGCGAGGCCAGGCGACAATCACGTTTGACCCACATTTTGCCAGCTCTCAAATTTCACCTCACTGTTCCTCTGTGCAGGTTTTTATTCACTGACTGAGGCACAGGGCTGGAGAGCAGAAAGTCGTTTGTTACTCAGTGATGGCTTAAATAAATAAAAGTGTCCAAGAAGATGGTAAATAACACTTTAGTACACCAAGAAATGATTAATGGAAGTTTTTCCGTCCAATCTGGCCAATCAAAACCTATTATATACAAACCTTTTATGAATCCCTGCAACACGATCAGCATCTTGATCAATTTACTAGAACTGTTTATGCGTGGAGGACTCTTTATGTTGGTGGCCAGGTAAGATAAGTGTTGACAGATCCGCTGCCCGCCTATGATGTGACAGATGTTTCAAAGGACCTGACATGCTGGGCACATAAAACTTCAATAGTGAGCTTGTGTCTGGACTCATAAAGTTGGGAGAAAATGTCAATAAACCCAATAACTTACCACTGCAGGTGTCTTATGTGTATATTTCTGGAAGTGCTACAATATTAGCATTTTATCTTCTTCTTCTTTTTAATTTAGGGAGCCAAAACGCAGTGTCTGATCTATTTCAGGACTGTGCGGTAAAAAGTTTAAAAGCTGACTCAGATACTTGTTGAATCAAAAAGAAAGGACGCATCAATAAGTTCCCTGCCCTGCTACAAACTTCATCGCCACTTTGATTAAGGTTAAAACCCACAACAAAGTTTTGAAGTTCTGCCAAGCTCTAAAAATGTCATATCAGAGGAACAGATGCAGATCTTGTGCAAATAAACAAACACTTTTCTGTTCGGAATAACCCGGGTTTTTTTTTTTGTTGTTTGTTTGTTTTTTTTTAAACTGAGCAACAAAGAGAAGATCGGGGCGTGCAGGACGACAAACAGAGGGTCCAACCTACACACACAGCTGTCCTGTCCCGGGGCACCGGAGCATGGAGGGAACAAAGAGAAGACAGATGCAAACGACTTTTTTCTTACCAAAACGATTGCAAATCTCTCCTCCAGTTCACCTGCGTCTGGCATGGGGAGTTTCAGGGGCATGTTGTGTCCCCTGAGATCAGTGTGGTGGTCCATGCTCCCTGCGTTCCCCATGATTCCTCTTTTGACCAGAAACCCCAACTTTTCCCCCCTCCTAGTCCACTTGGGGGAAAAAAATAACAACAAAAAAACCTCTGCGCGGTGATAAAAAGGGTAAATATCCGCACGCTCTTCGCTTTGCTCAGTCGCCCTGGCAGGATCCTCGCAGAGTTATCCAGATCACTTCTACTTCTTCTTCTTCTTCAACATAAAGCACATGTGAGGGAAGTAACATAATGCGACGGGTCCGAGCGGCAGCAGCAGCGGCGTCGGCAGCAGAGGAGTCCCCGATGAAACATTTTCACGGCAGAGGGAAGAAACCTGGAAACGTGACTCCTCTCACTCACTCGGACCTTTTCTATGCAGTTATCCGTATCGTGCACAATTTCGGCTCCACTCCCAGCCGGTAGTAATGACGACGAGCATGATTCACGATTACTGCAACCCAATCTGTTACTTAGTAGTGACTAAGTGAGTGAATGAGTGAGTGAGTGAGTGGGTCTGGCTTTCCTAATCCCTCCACTGCTGACCAGCTAGTTAAGGAGGAGGGGGGGTCCACACGCTCACACACACTTAGACACACTCGTAGCCTGCGCACACACTCTCATCCCTCTTTTACAATGAGTCCTTTCAGGGGGGCGAGCCTCCCACTTCTTCTTGGGGCGTAGCTAAGGAGCCGTAGCTAAGGAGATGCTCGCTGTTGCATTGCATTGTGGTACTTTGAGTCCAGAGTCAGGGGCCAGTAATCAAGGGACGCCCTCATGCAAAACAAGAGCGAGTGTAGGGGCTCTGTGAAGTGAAACTATCGTTCCCGCGGTGTGCATTTTTCACTTTTAGTGAACATAAACTTGTTAATTTGTTACAGAATAATATCCGGCCAAGCTCTGTAACATTGACTTCATTAGTCAAGCATTTACTACACATGTATGATTTTCAGTTTTAAGCTTAACCAGTCATCATATTGAACAATGTTTTCCAAAATAGCCCATAAGTGTAATAAATCAGTAATTCCGTGCATCACAAGTAGTCACAATGAGATAAGGCTACAGTTTCATTCAGTTTAAGATCCTTGTGTTAACGTGGAGAGCCCTGCATGGACAGACTCCAGCCTATATTAGTGATTGCCTTCAACCTTACACTCCATCCAGGTCCCTGAGGTCCTCTGACCAAGGCCTGCTTTCTGTCCCCAAAACCAGACTCAAGACCAGAGGAGACAGAGCCTTCTCCTCTGTAGCCCCTAAACTCTGGAACTCTCTTCCTCTGCCACTGAGGACTGTTGACTCCGTGGTCTCTTTCAAAAAACAACTGAAAACTCACCTTTGTAAATCTGCCTATGCAACCTGCTAATGATCCAGTCTTCTTTCTTTTCCCTCTGAATCTGTAATTTGTATGTTTCTTTTTGTTGTTGTACAGTTGTACAGTTT
>VURO01016795.1:14043-36202 GCA_015108175.1 Pelvicachromis taeniatus
TTGATGCTTTTATTTTTTTTTTTTTTTTATTGGGTTTTTTTTTTTTTTTTTTTTTTTTTAATCTATGTTATGATACGCTGGAGGCTGCTGTTCTTTTTTTTATTTATTTCAAACCTGCCTCCTTTTGAGTGTTTAGTCATGTCTTAAACAAGACTGTAGGGCAGTGTCATTAGCTTATCATAGCACATTTACTCAAGCTCTGTGTATGACTTTTGCCTGTGTCATTTTTAAAAAATGTTTAAAAATGCTGTTCTGTCTCCACCCCTTCAGCCACAGCACACACCGCACCTTTGGCAAGCAGCAGTGGCAGCAGCTGTACGACAGCCTCAGCTCCTGGAAGGCCAACTTAGCCACCGTCAAGACCAGTCTGCAAGCCCTGTCACCTTCTGTTTAATCCCAACTTACTCCAACTGTTTAGACTGGTTCTTAGTGCTTTCCAAATTCCCAGACTGCAATGGTCGGTTTTTTATTCATCCAATAAAAGAACAGTGACAGTCAACTGTATTGCTCTTTGTGTCTTAATTTTTTTTTGTTTCTTTTTTTGTTTTATTAATGCTCAAAACAAACGTAATTTTATGTACATTAAAGTGCCATTCATGGATAATAAATATGCAGTAATTAATCTTTTTAGACAACTACCCCATATCATTATCTAACAAAGCTGTACAGTGACTTTAATTGGGGCTCATCCTCTAGTGGCTCTCAACATCTGGTTTTAGTTAAAGGTAAGCATGCCGGTAAACCAGATGAGCTGAGGCTTGGGGTGAGAAATGGCTCTCAAGAGAAGGGTCACTTGTGTGTGAACACGAGAGAAGTGACAATGGCAGTGTGAACTTAGAATGACCCTGTCTGCTGAGGTCAGAGCTACAATACTGTAATATCAACACTTATGGCTGATTCAGTGCCTGTGCAAATCTGAAGCTATCCATTGGGTTAGTAGATATACTGTCCAGCTGTGGTCAACATGACACATTGTGTGAGAGCATCTCAAGTTTAAAAACAAGGGCTTTTAAGTTTTGCTGTTAGATTACTTTGGCCTCGCCCATTGATATAAAGTAAACTGCCATTTCTTTAGCACAATAATCAGTTTCAGGCACCGCTCCAGAGCATCGGGATGTGTGAAATCGAATGATATATTGCCCAGGCATTAGGTGTAAAAGGGATCTGTTGGCGTTATCTCCCTCAGGGACTATGGTTTAATCAGTACAAACTGACAAAGTGCAGAGTACTGACATTGCACCCTGGAATCTCCACCCCCTAATCCACAGTGCTTTTTCTTTGACAGCTAAACCTACAGCTGTTTACTTTTTGTATTGGACTGCCTCTAATTCTGTAAAATTAGTTCTTTCAGTCCTGCTAGGAAAATGTTTTACTAAGATTAAATGAGCACAGATGTATACATTTGTTGCTATAGTACGCTGTTTGTTCCTATCATACCAGTGGTCTGCTATGGCTCACTGCTCACTTCTGTCCAGCTGCCCACAGGGAGCAGCATCCCCTGTTCTTATCATAGGGCGTAAATCACAAAACACCTCCGAAATACAGCCACCCGCAAGGTGGAGCACAGAGCAGATAAAATAACAGAATGTGTGTACATTCTTTCAGCATATACTCCATTTTCAGAGAGCAGTTACTTCTCACTTATTTCTATTATTCTGGGTAGTGGTCCTTCCCTCTTCTCACTGGATTTAAGTAACAGTTTCACACGTGTCTTGAGAGTCTCAGATGTAAGTGCTATTTACAATGGTTGGTATTTAACCGCAAGCAGCATGACCATTTGCAGTTTTGAATATTTCACTAAAGAAAAGCAAATTACTTCATATTGCATATGTGAGCTAAGCTGCTAAATTGTCCTCTTTTGCACGTTACAGCGCAGGTTATCAGAGGTGGACAAAAACTATGTTGGAAGGATATCGGTTTACTCTCATACTGCACTTGTGCATTAGCATCTACGAATCGGAAGGTTAGTGGTTTGGTCATTGGTTTCTCCAGTCTGCATGCCAAATGTCTTTGGGCAAGACACTAACCCCAAGTTGCTCTCAAGTGCATCCAGCATGAGTGTGTGTGAATGTTGGATAGAAAGCACTTAAAGCACAGAAAGAACAAGTGTTTGTGTGAGTGAGACAAGTTGTTTAGAGTGCTCAAAAAAAGTGCTGCATAAGAGTCCATTTATCTTTTAGTTCTTTATACTAACAATATTCTTTTTATTCCATCACGTGTATATTATTGCCACTGGAAATCAGTTTTGCATTTTTAAAAAAAACTCACATACGTTTTGAAAAAAATGCACTGTTTAAAATATACACGGTGGTTTCCTCTCCCTTACAAAACTCAGTTGTTTAGTTCGTCTGGTTTCAGAAGCTCATGGGCTGCTTGCCACAATTTTTAAGCAATGTTAGAAGTTCCACCACAGAAAAAAGCTTGTGATGTTTTGGAAAGGCCCTAACCCCATGTGACCCAATGAGCTACTAGCTGTAAAAGAAAAAAAGTTCAGTCTCTACCAGTGAAGGGTGTAACGTGTATTACAGTAAAGGGTTACTGCGATCGCATTACATTTTCCCAGCATCGCAGTAATGCAACGCATTACTTTACTAAATTCAGTAATTGCATTACAGTTACCATTGTTTCGTTAAAAAAGGTCCCTCAGTTATCTGCGTGAATAGAAAGAAAAATCAAGTAAACATCTTTTCTTCAGGAGCATCCGTGCTACAATCAGAAGATTTCAGTTCCTAAAGCTGAGTGTATGCCAATGCCAGCCCTGCAGCCTGACCCTGATCTTCAACATGTAACAAAAGCAGTGATGTTTTGACATCCCTTAGGACTGGTTTTCAACTAAACTCTGCATTATCTGTAGTCTATAGGCTTACATTGTTAAATGTTAATTATGTTATAGTGTCTTTCAGGCCATTTTACAGAGTAACAAGAAAGTAATGTAACAAATATTGTAGCACATTACTGTCTCTGGTTTTCTCTCTTTTAAGAAAAGCAACAAGTAATGTGTAATACATGACTTTTCTTGAGTAACGCCAACACAACTGTGCTATACATGAAACACTAATATTAATATTATAATACTATTATTAGTATTAATACTAATGCTTAATTTTGATATCAGTTTCTTGCGCTTTGCTAATGGAACTTTAAATGGCTTTAATGGCTATTTCCACTGTTACTGTGATCTCGGGATGTTAAAAAAAAAAAGACCTGATGATGTAGTAAGAGGCATCTTTACACCTTGAAAACTTTGTAAGATGATCTAAGATGGCAATGTACTCTGACATCACACATTAGCTAAAGTCTGGAATATCTCATTTCCTTCATTCCTTTTCTTTGGACTGACGTTCCTTAGGGAATTCTAAGACTCTGACAGTATCCAGAGATGTAGCCTAGTACAGCAGAGAGGATCTCACTGCTGTTCAATTAGCACCATCCAGTAGGCTGCAAGATAAAGTTCTGTTGCATCCTATCTCTGCTTTACATAAACATGGAGTAAGAGGCCCAGAAGCTCTGAGACAGATATTTACATGGAGAGTGTGAAGCATAAACACCATTATAGGATGTGCTTTGCCAGTCAAAAACAAAATGAAGCAAAACAAAATATCTTCTTTAAACGTGTCCTCCCATTACTTTGTTGCTGCTTCATGTTTGTTTTGTCTTTAAGGTTTCTATAGTAACTATTATTTGCACTGGAAAGGGCCAAAATTTGGTGTAACCTGCATGCCTCTTCTTTGTAAAAATGACTCCAGACTCCATTACACAACACTTCCCACACAAATTTAGTGTTGTGGTGTAGTCACCAGTTCCTGAGCTACTGAGAGATGTCTTGAGACAGAGTTTAGTGCTTTTAAAAGAAATCTAATGCACAGATCCAAAAAGATAGCATTGTGTTACAACAGTAATTTGTGCCTAACCATTAAAAGTGAAGATACAGCACTGTAAACACGGGAGAGACTCAAGCGGTTCAGATGTTCAGGCAAAGTTTATACGTTTGTCCCTTTAAAAGGTCACAAAGTAAAATGACCCCTGTAAATCTGAGTTTATGTGAGAGACCTCCTTAATCCAAGATGTGAGTGTCTGAGATGGAAGTTTGACACCTGTGTTTAATAGGTATGTTTATGAGATTGTCCTGCACTAACATTTATGTGTGTTTATTGCTCATACAACGCATGCATAGATAATATAATGGCAGAGCCATGACTATCTTTTTAAGGCTCACGTGCCTTACCACTTAGATTATTTTAATTAAATTGGATACCATTTTTTCTTTCATTGTAATAAACAATTAAATTATGATAATTATTTAAAAAAAACGCATATCAACAAAAAGTTGATGCTTAGGAGAAGAAAAAAAAGTTCCCCAAACTATTTTTCATTGCTCACTGGGTGGAGTAACATGCTATCTGACTCATAGAAATTTTATAATACTTTGCTGTGTAAAGTTAACTTTCCTGGCTTCAGCTGCCACCTAGCGTTCACTGCTGTACATATTTATCATACAGTTCAGGTAAACGTGATTGATTAGTCGAGTCTGCCCAGGTAGCCGTGAGAGATAGCTCGCTAGGGCAGGCAGTGCGGGAGTAGCTGACGACACATCTATTTTGAGTAAACAAATGCTTTTTTTTAGCCGGAACTTTCTTAATCGGCTTTGAGACTAAGTCATCCTTGAAATGATCGCATTTTTCCTACAAATAATTATGCCATTTTTTCTTTCGTCGGACGAACTCAGTCGCTGTTTGTGAATATCGCCGAACGTTTCCTGAGTCATCTGATCAGCGCCGAGCCTGAAACACCTGGGGCTTCTTTGGACCGGTTTTGTTTTGTTGGCGCTGAGCTCTGTTCGTCTTTATGTAGCATAATGTAGAGGACGGAAATATTGTACTTTGTCTTTAAAGCGCACACACAGTATTTTCCAGAAGCAGGGTCGCTGTTGATTATATTCTGCCTTCTGTACTCTTAGTTAAGTCGCGCGATTGTCAGTGCGCAGGTGCGCTCATGACAATGTTGCTTCATCTGTTTGTTCTTTTTCAATTTTTCACCTGTGGAGATCTGGCCTTTGTTGGGCAGTTACATTCCGATAATGAAGAATCACAAGACCAAGGTAAGATTTTTATTGTACTTTATTTTAAGAATTTAACCCCTTTCGTGCATGAATTATGACAACCTAAATCAGGATTTTTTTTCTTAAGTATTTGTATTCATCTTTAGGCAAGACAAAAAGATTTTTGAACTTCATTTTTTAAACATGTACTTTTCAAAGAGTTTTTTTTACATGTCTACTTATGTGGACAACAAATGTTATGACTTATGAATTTGGTATGGAGTGACACATCAGTGTCCAATGTAGTGGTTTATGTGCAAGTATACCATCAACACTGATACAAATACAAGAAAACAGCCTTTGAATAACTGTCCACTGTAGTGACAACTATGCGTGAAATGGTTAATTCTTAAAAGTTTGTGTTACCCTATATACATCCCAATATTGTAGCTTTCCTGGAAATAATCTCTTTGGATCCGCCCAGTGTTTGTAGATGAGGGGGACGCAAATTCTTTCCTGGGTCGCCACCTGCTGTTTAACCGGTTTGATTTTGAAATGTTCGTACCTGGAAACTTGGAAAGGGAGTGTATTGAAGAAATCTGCAATTACGAGGAAGCAAGGGAGGTGTTTGAAAACATCCCAGATACAGTTAAGTGATGCTGATGGGTGGGATCATTAATTAAGAATTAAGAGGGATTGCCATTTTGATGAATCTTGTTTGTTGGTTTGTTTTTCCAGGACAGATTTTGGAAGGATTACACTGCAGGTAAGAGCGGGAGAAGAAATGCCTCAAGTTTATATAAAAGTGTGTCTGTATGTGTCATCCAGGAAGTTTGCTGATGAAACTCTGACTTCACTGTAGTTGTTGTTTGTGTAAAACCTGTTTCACCGCACACCAATAAGTACACAGTAAATGTGAAATACAGCCCTTATAAGTTAAATCAGTCGAACTGAATTCTAGTTCATCAGTTCTCTTTCCATCCAATTAGCGATTTAGAGTTGGGTTTTGTTTTTTTTTGTATGCAATTTACAGACGAGTGACAAATTAGTGCTAAGTGATCCTCACATGCAAAACATTCCCTGTTTGACATTGGGAGGAGATACAGTACAAAAACACCCGCAGGAGGTTACACAGGAGTATGATCCTTCTGCCTTCTTTGAGCAACAATTGTTAGCCCAAAGAAGTTATGACATTTGAGTTCTATTTTTTTTCTACTTACCCTATCATTCATTGATCCCACCATGTTGTCATAATGGTAGCATGGAAAAGGTCACCCACTTAACAGAAATGCTTCATCACAGGATACCAGTGAATGCTCAAAAGCTTTGTATTGATGTATGTTAACCACATGCCACCTACCCTTTATTATTACCCTATCAGATGTAAAAGAAATGATGGTTGTATAATAGGTAATAACCTGCACTGCTATCATGAAACAAGTTTGGCACTTCCTCTGTGGTTTGTGATGATCCATAGATAAGGGTGGCCGCTCTTCACGTGTTGATGTGGTAGCTCTTTTGGTGGGACTCACTGTTGGTGGAATCGTCATTGTTATCTTTGGCATCGTAGTGTGGCTTTTTTGTCAGCGCAGATGGAAGGGTAACTTAAGCCAAGCAAGGTGAGTGAGATGAATTTGTGCATTGATGTCTTTTTTTATTCATTGTATCTAAAAAGTAAAACAATGTATAAATTATGTGGCAATTTCCCAAATCTGAAGAAAGCATAATAAATTGAAATAACTCGTAATATTTCTCATAACCCCCACCAAAGAAAATAATAATAAATGAAATGACCCATTCAGTATACCATAATACATGAGAGTCTGAAGTACTTTTCCTCTGAATGTGTATTTTTCTTTGCACTCATAATTGAGTTTTAAATGGAGCTGCCTTTCTGTTACCCCTTTTTGCGGCACCAAATGTAACATCTGCAAATAAATGTAGTTCATTGTGCACAATTATATAACAAGAACAAAGATGACTTTCACCTTTGATACTTGCACTTTGAGCTTGAAGTACGTCACAAGTGAATGACTACTACGCTCCACACAGTTCCATTCGGGTGCGCCAGAGGAGGAGTAATGCTTCTCTAATAATGCGACGCCTCGAGGAGGTCTCCATGCACCCTGTGCCTCCTGCCGATGACCCACCTGGGCTTCCTTCCTACGAACAGGCAATCGCAAGAAACGGGCCCCATGACGCCCCACCTCCTCCTTATCCTGGGTACATGCATGTTTGTGTTTTTATTTGTTACATCCATGATGCAGTTTTATGCTTTTTTCTTTCTTTTTTTTTTAAAGATATGTTTTCTTTTTTCTTTTAGCTCACGAACTGGGAGTACTCGGCACTAGCCTTTCAGTACAACATGTGTGCACATCTGTGAGAGGACAATTAAGAGCTAACACCTACACTGTGCAATTATGTTGTGTCAATTTGTCAAATATCACAAAATCCTAACTTCCCCTGATTAGCTTCCCTTTTTCCTCTTTTATATTTATTTTTTTTTCCCGGTCTGTTTGGGAAGTGTTTTCTTTAGCAGCATAATCTTAAATATTTTTCTTGTTCCACCTTCTTCATCTCCTAGTGCCAAACATTTGAGTCTTCTTTGTAATGTAACTGCAACCTCGTGATGAATAAGCTTTCCAAATTATTTTATCCACTTTGCTAGTTTTTTTTAAATCAAGATGAAAATGAAGGAAGAGTTGCTTTGTACACAGCATGCATAGTGACACTGGGAGCAAGATCAGGAAGATGTTTTATTAAACAGAATTAACTGTAATAAAACAGAGACAGACTGATTTGTGTAGTCATGCAGCTTCATAAAGCTGTCGCTTCTTCAGAAGGAAAACCTGCAGTACTGCTTTCATTTGTCTGATGGTAAGTGTTGATGTAACTGGAAAATACTACCTGTGTCTTTAATGCACTGGTCTTCCAACATATTTTTAATATTCACTGCATATTTTCATTGTCTTTGTAAACGTAGGCTGGTCTTTTTTTTTATTTTCCAATATGTCAAAAAAAAACCAAATGCGTGTTTGAACTAATGACTGTTCTCTCCAATGTGAATTCATTGTTTTATTTTTTTTCATCTACATTGTGATATTTTTTAATGCAATACAGATATGTGAACACACAGGCTTCACAAAATATTTCTATTTATCTAGAACATTTAATTAATTAAAAAAAAAAAAGTTTCCTGGAACGACATCAGTCACTTGACTGCAGTTTTGATAAGGATCTCACACTGATTGTAGGAGACTTTGTGTCCCTGTAAATTATTGCAAAGGCTGAAGGGTTTCACAGAGCCACCTTTTACGCTGAATGATTTCAGAATCTTTTTTTTCCAGGTGTCCCTTAAAAAAGGGGGAAAAAAAACATTTTAATCTTAAGGGGCTTCCTGGTTCAAAGGTTTAAAAAAAAAAAAGTTTATAAACATATTTTGAGAATGTATTGATATAGCTATGCTAAAGTTGATCCTTTTAATTAAAATAGCTATTTTAATGAACTTGGTCTTGTTTTTTTTTGTGTGTGTGTGTGTGTCTTTGTGACATTAAAAACAGCAGTTGCAGGAGCCCATGGCTGTTATACTAAGTTGGCTTACAGTAGATGTTAGGAGCCATTTTGTGTTTTGCTGTTTCAGTGAATATATTTAGGGCGTTAATCAGTATTATTAAGACAATGGATAAGTCTGTAACATTTTATGTTATCATACATTACTCAATATGACATTCTTTATCACCACACTGTTTATGTTGTTCCCGCCCAGGAGAAAAGTCTCTCTGAATTCACACAGATCTGTCTCGGCATATACAGGGTTCATTCCTGTCACTAACATAGAGTCGGTGTTACTATTTTTTTAATTTTATTTAAAACTCCCCATGTAGGACATTTGTCGTAGTATAGATTCAAAACTTTAGTATTCAGAATAGCACAGGATACTAGTATAAATCTTTGGTTATGTCTTATTTAACCTAATTTCTGCACATTCGGTGGCTTACAAGTGTAATTTAGACATCCATCCAAGGCAAATAATGAAGGATTTACAGCATTTTTAGATTTTGGAGGGCCTTGCATGTGTTCTGTTTCAAATACATGGGCTGATTGTCCAATCAAAGAGGTTAATGCAGCTTACACTCACATACGCCAAAAAAACATGCAGATGTAAAATGCTGCAGCTTGACCTACAGCTTCTGAGTAATGAGATATCAGACGTATCTGATATATGTTGGTGTTGTGACTCCAACATCGTAATATGTTCGTCCAGGATCAACATTGCAACTGACCAGTTACGTTGTTATAGCTCTGGAAGGTGGAGGGGAAAAGGGCGGGGGTGCCCTTGTTTATGAATGCAAGACAAAAATTCAGCTGAAAATGACATCTTATTTTATTTGTACTTTGTTTATACCCAGATAAGAATAAAGACCACATCATGTAAATGATTGGGAAGCTAGATTTAACACTGATAATGGTCATGGATGTTTTGTGGTAAGGGTAAATGAGGAAATGAATAGTAGTTCAGCTAGCATCCTCTGAAGTAATGAAAGCATAGCATTTTGTACATGCTGCTGCTGTTAAACAGAAAGTCAAAACTCGGATAGCCAGATGCTTGAACACTTGTTCAAGGAGAACAGAGTTCACAGCTCGCTGTGGCAGACCGGTGGGATCACCCTTCATTCAAAGGCAGCACTGCTGCCCTGGTACCAGCTTGAGGGGGTCGCTCGCTGGTCACGTGACTTTTTTCGCGTGGTGAAGCGAACCGTCGGTACAACATCTCGCTTCGATACATCTGCTCATAAAGTCGATACCGTGGCTTATCGGAGAAGTTTGCTTCTAGCGTGACACTGTAACTCATTTCTAATGTGAGAAGTTTCAGTTAGCCTGCTAGCTGCAGCCAAGCGTCAGTGCCTTAGAGAAGTCTCGTGGCAGACTAACTTTACGTGACGGGAGATGAACAAAAAAATAACGAAATCACCCGGCGATACTTTTCTCCACATGATAGCAGCTTGACGCTATTTTTTTTTTCCGGACTGTAAATTGCATTGACGGGACTTGCCTCGGTCGGTGGGTCCCGGGCTGCTACGATGTGTGTCCGCTGCTCCACGAAGCTCAGCTGGGGAAGTGAATCTTTCACCGGATGATGGACAGGAACTACCCGAGCTCCAGCTTTGCGGACGCGCTGGCTCCACCAGCACAGACCGTAGCTTCGTGGGCCTATGACCGCGGCTCAGCTACTATCAAGCCAAGGTAAAAGATGAAGGAGAGGGCGGGTCACCTTCCGAAGGAAATTTCGGTGATGGAGGGCCTAGCTTTGCTTTTGGAAAAAAGTGCACAGGTCCTTGCGGTTGTCGGGAACACTGGGAGAAATGGTTAAATGTCACAGACTCTGACTTGTCAGTGGTTTCTTATCCGAATGTTACTTTTTCCCCACCTTGCTAATTTTCGCTAGCATGTCGTGGTTTCAGCATGAGCATACACGGAATCAGTGAGCACAAACTACTCAAGATAATTGCTTTATATCGCTGTAATAAGTTGGCCATATGGGTATCCTAAAGTAGCATTTAATCGTTGTGCTTTCTTCAACCACAGGTGCTCGCCAAAGGTAAAACGAGCGATAACTAGCAACCCAAGCTAGGTACTATATAACAGTTACAACACTTCAAATTAGTAATTTTGTTTGCTATAGCGACATGTCTAAATTTGTGTAAAAATCTGTGCTTTTGCTTTAGTAATGAAAGCTTGAGGTCCTTCGTTATATTTAGTCCGTGTAACCACAGAACTTGCAAAAGCTGTTGAGGTCTTAGTTCGTGGCTTATGACTGATGTGTTATAGGTTGTTATAATTTTCTATAAACAGGGGCCATCCTTCATGGCAACATTGTTTTATCTGGTCCAAATAGGCTACAATGTTTTCACAACCGTAACAAAAGTAACAGTCTTTGTAGAATAGATAAAGTGTATAAGTTAGACTGTAAAAAAAATACTGTCATGTGCTGAAAGGCAAAAAATTGAATAATTGTAAAGGTCAAGTGACTATGATAAATAATGAAGTAAATTATTGTACAAATGGGATGATCTCTGTTTCAGAATATCTAAGATTGCACCAGTTTGTCTTATTTTATGACTTAAATAACACAACATTGTGGCTACTGACTAGCAGTGATGTTTCCATTTTGCAATCTAACTAATCAGAGTATCATGATAATTGGCATATTGTGTGTTGCATTTGTTGTTATCAATTCTAAAGTGTTAAAACGAAACTAGCAAAGATGAGTAAGGAAAAGAATCTGGTGTTGAAAGAAACGGAGGAGAGAAGAAACCCTCCCTTTTAGTTTGCTTCGTCCACCAGTATTTACCTTAAAGGCAACAGTTTAGCTCAAGCCAAACTGCATCTGATTAGCTGCAGAGCAAAAATGTCAGATGTCAGATTTTAAATAATCATCTCTCAAAAAAGATGGCTAGAAGTGACTGGACCAGTGGGTTTATTGATGACTTTTCACACCATTTTTACATCCAAATTTTCACACAATCCAAATGTTTACAAGATATAAATGCCTTACTTACTTGGCCAAAATGGTTGCTAAAGAATGAAGTGCTTCATGTTATACTGCAAAATGTCAAATGACATTCCTAGGCAAACAAATTCTGACAAATCAGTGTCCTGTATTGTTAAATAATTGTTGTTAGCATTTGCGGTGACCTCTCGGACTAGCGTTTTTCCATAACAGACAAATAGCCACAAGAACCCTTGCAACAGTAATATAATCATCCAAGAAATCTTTTGGACGGTTTTACCACACTGGTGATTGGTATTGTTTACTTTACATGACACATACACAGCCTGGGTTGCTATGTTTTGTTATAACCATAATACCAAGAGCTGCAGTTTTCTTCCTCTGCAGAAAAAGTGTGAGTCTACTGAATTTGTCCACAATAAACTGACAAAACGTTACAGACTGGATACTTGATCTTGCTTTCTGTGCATGAAGAGTAATTCACAGTTACTTTATAAATATTTGTACACCTTCACTCTTTTGCATAGTTAACATAGTGTAGATTTGTGTATAACTCAAACTAAGAGTATAAAAGTTTCAGCATTTCCTTGAGCACCGCAGTCCCAATCATTTCTAAAAGGAATTTATATCAGGATATTTTTTACCATTGTCTCTCCTGCCAGCCTGAGTAGCCAGTCGAGTAAACCTTCATCAGGGAGATAAATTTAGCAATTTTACTGCAGCCATCTTGGCAGCACTCCATCAGTCACAGCGTGTCATAACTTTGTCAGTGTCTAATGTTAATTTGTGAATAAAAGTGCCAGCTTTATTATAAGTGTTGCAAGAAAAAAAAACTATAAAGGCTTATTTTAATCCACTGTATATTCTCATATATGACTTTCTTGGGCACTGCTGTTTGTAGAGATAATAATTCTAATGAATCCCCTACATTTGTTTGTATATGCAGCCCCAGTTACGGTGCAACATACCTTGATGCCGAGCTCCTCCAGCGGCAGAGCTACACTACGACACACCAGCTTCCCACGTACACTACATCACATATTCCTGTTGCAACAGGTAAGTTAAGGCATTATAATGAAATATTGTTTTAAAGGGACCAGTTTTACCAGGTAACATGTATTCATGCAGATATTTTTGGTTTAAGCGCAGACACATTCTGTGATTATCTTTCTCTTCCTCTTTTGAATGTCAGGAGCATTAGAGTCAAACAGTAGTACTCCCGAGACCTCAATCATGAGCTTCCTTTCAGCCATGGAGTCGAGAAGCCTTCAGGCTGGTCCTGTTAGTGCCTCATTACTTTCTCCTTACAGACCTCCATCATGGCCTGCTGGTGAGAACACATCAATCTTTCAATCAGAGTTCTTTTATTTAAAGAAGAAATCATTAAGTATAGAGAGAGTGTACCACGCCATATTCTGAAAACCATGCCCATGAGATAAGGAAAAATTTAGACCCTAAAGTGTGCAACCAAATGGAACGTTGAAAAAACTACTCTTGCTTGCTAAAAAATATTTGGTTTCACTATGTTTGGGAATTGTTTTAGCAACTTTAGCTGTGAGAAACTGAATGCTGTCTATATTTGCAAGCTGCTGCAATCTGATAAAGCACATGCAAGCGCAGTAACATTACTCTTCACTTTTGACTTCCGTGACAAAATGCATGCTGCATACGTAGCCACGCAGAGTGTCAGGATCTTTCCATTTACCCATTATTCTTGCTCATAGTGCTCCAAGTCTTATTGACAGTATCCATTTTTATCTTATAAAAAGCTCAGTTTCAAAGTTATATAGTTCTTCAACTTCTAAAAACTCAGTTCTGCATTCTTTGCCCTGTTGGTAGTGCATGCCACACAGCAGCTTTTAGGTATTTTTCAGTTCAGTGCTAGCAGGTGGAACTCACAACGAGGCCCTTCTGTGCAATGCAAAGTCAATAGAAAGCCACAATTACTGATTTTTTTTTCTCCAATTTGGGTGGGACCTAAATGCACTCTGTGAGCATGTCTCCATCAATTTGTCACTATTTCAAAAATTGGTTAGCAGCTTAGGACACTACTTGACTTTGCACCACCATCTGTTTGGCTGGTTATATTGTTAAAAGTGCTACAGATAGGGTATTGTAATGCACTCTGATCTGCTCTGGTAGACAAATTCATATATGTGATGACACAATTTATAAATTACCTTTAGCATCTATTTTTCTAAATTAAAAAAAAAACTTGCATAATATTTTTGTCTAGCTCTGTTTCTCAATTCATCTCACCAATAGAGCAAACGATGTTTGTCTGCATATCCTTTCTTCACTTTTCTCAAACACTGAGTGTATAGCTGAGGACCTGTGTAAGTATTTGATGTTTATGGATAAGGGGTGATAACATTTTTAATTCAATTTGCAATTCAACTGCTGGCCACCACTATATTACTGTTCTAGCACCCTGCCAGGTCTTTGTTAATATATGCCAACAGAGACCTTGTACTGTGTAGCTATGGTACAAAGTCTGAGTATGAGTAAAATGAAATATGTTGTGAGATGTTGGCATTTCAGATTTTGTATTACTTTTTGCACATGAATTTTGGTTATTATGAAAATATTGCTTGTGTAAGATGCTTGTACTCATGGTGTGGTTTCCTTCCAGGTGCCAACTCCTCGACCACAGAGCTATATTTGACTGGTGCCCTGCCTTCTACAGCTACTTTCCCCTCTACACCTGTGCTATCATCCTGTCAGCACACAGGTGCCTATCCTACCAGGAGTTATGCCACCAACCCTTCCCTGACTCTCCAGGATCCTGCCTTTAGCACTTCTACCAATGGCCTGTTTTCTCACCATGATCCCCTCCTGCATCTTAAGTCTAACCAGAGTGTGCTTCCCACTGCCTTGGCCTTCAATCATCTTTCTGCCTCTGCTCTCGGCTCAGCTCTCCCTGTACAGTCCTCCACTTACCGCTCAGCCCAAGAGTCTGCACCCCACCTCCTGCAGCCTCAGTTCAGCCTCCTACCTTCTGCCCTATCTGCCATTCATGGTGCGCCTCAGCCATTTGGGGCTACAGTTTTCTCAGGCTCTATTGAAAGAGCCCTTCAGCGTGAATGTAGTGTGATCAAACACCACCAGAGGCCTTCTAGTGTCCATATAGCCTCAGAGCAGATACCTAGTTCAGAGCAGTCCTTACAGGGATATTTTGGTTCAGGCAGCGAAGCAGATGTATCCTACCAGCAGGATCAATCCCATCAGCCCTCTGTGTCCTGCAACCCCTCCACAGGAGCAGATTCCTCTCAAGGAGTCAGTGGTTCCCTACAACCCAAAACAGATTGTACAACACAAGTATATTCATCCACTTCGCTGCAGAAGACGGATGAATGCTCTTCCAAACTAGCTCCACAGCATGTAGGAAATGAAGAGATGCACTCTCAGAACCTGTCAACGGGGTCTCCTGAGCGTTATTCCTCCCCTGGACTGAAGCAAAACTCTGTGATTATTAACCAAGAGGCAGTTCAGCTGTCTAGCCTAATGTCCAACAATTTATCCCAAACTTATATCACACCTCATACACAGTCACAAACCTCCAATTCCACTTCAGACAAACTCTCCTCCCTTTATGAGACTCTCCCTTCACTCTCCAGCCAGTCCGACAATGTGGCATCTATTAGTCAGTCTCTTGTTTACTCGTCTACTCCTGGGCTGAACCAAGAGCAGGGCATCCAGTATGGAGCCCAAGTACAGAGCTTGTGTCAAGGAAATCTGTCTGAGAGCTATTCCACATCCCACTCTCAGGGTGCCCCAAATGTGACTTATACTTCTCAATCACAGGAGCAAAATTCAGTGACCCAGTCTCAAAGCTTTATCACAGGAGAATCCCTTAACTCTTCTTTCCCACCCACATGTGTGCAGAGCCTGCCCACATCATCTACAGTGGACTACACCCTCATGCAGGCCTCAGTGGGAGGCAAAACACACAACACTCTGTCCCAGCAGCAGCACTCACAACCCAACACATATGTTTTGTCTGCACCTTTGCCTACCTACTCTTCAGCGGCTCAAGCCTTACAAAATAACATATCCTCAATACAGGATATAAAGCCAGCATATGGCAAACAAAAACTTGAAGAGGTGCCTCTCCAAGGCCTCGAGGCTCTGCGGCAGGTCTCTGTGGAGGCCTCCATATCATGTAACAGTATAGTTTCGCATAACAATGTCATCTACGTTGTTTCAAAAATAGATGATCACCCCAAAGCACAAAGTGTTATTCGAAGCAGTTCACGTTCTGATGACCACATTATGGGACTACGTCATGTAACTACAGTGCCGGTAAAAGACGAACGAATGGGTTCTCTAAGCCAACAGCACATTCATTTAACTAGTGCCAATGGTCATGAAACTTCTAACGCAAAAACTACAGACTCCACCATTGAATCCTCACATATACCCCTGTGCCCAGAGCAGCTCAAGCAGCATCCTCTCCAACTTGAATCTGCTGAGGCACAGCAACAAAATCAACAGAACCATAGCCAGACTCAGGCTTTAGCGGCCCACACCCAGTTTATTGCTATTCCCAGTGCTCAGGTTCATCCTGAGGCCAATCAAGTAATTTTGCTCCAGCAGCCACTTTTGAGTAATAGTCAGAACACATCAAAGGTGATACCAGTACAAGCTATTCAGTCGGGACAAGGCCTTGGCCCTGTTCATGTCCAGTATCTTCAGATGGATCGAGACCTACTGGGTCAAAGTGTTACTGAAACCCAGAGTCAGCAGGGCACAGTAGTGTCTGAACCAAGCTCAGAATGTCCTACTTCTAAACATCACTACAGCCAGTTGACAAATCAGCAGTCAAGTGATGCCAAAAACCACTTTGCTGTCAACTCTATTTGTTTCTCTGACTCTATTCTACTTCCAGATGACAGGAATATTTTGTCAAATGTTGATGACATCCTCGCTGCCACAGTAGCTGCCTGTGGCGTATCACCTCAAGACTTTGTCAAAGCTACATCCTCTGCTGAGGCTGATTTGGCAGTGATGGCAAGCCCTATTGATTCCAAAGGTCACTTCCAGACTGTTGATTTAAGACACATGTCACCTAGTTTCTCTTCAGCACAACAGCCAATTATCTCCCACACCATCACCATGACGTTAAACGGACCACAGATGGCAACAGACTGTCAGGGTGGATCTGGTACCCACAACAATAATAATGAGCTTCACGCAAATGGAGACATAAGGTGCTCTGACAATAGCTATCACTCAGCTGGGCAGGTATATGACTCCTCAGGTCCCCAAAATAGAATTCAAGGGAATGCAAAGTGTATTAAAACTGATGATGGTCTCATGGAAAGTCCAAATGGTGAGGACATCACCAAAAAGAAGGCTCGCTCTAAGTCATTGACTAAAACAGGCAGTCATGAAGAGGATAGTGGACCGGCAAGACCAGCCAAACGTAGTGGCCAAACCAAGCGGCAAAACTCAAGGGGTAGTGATGTGAGCTCACCGTCTGCGTCACACGGTTTATATGATGGTTGTCCACAGCAGGAGAGAATCAGGCAAAAGATTCGTGAAGTGGAAGAGAAACAACCAGAAGTCAAAACTGGCTTCATTGGCTCCTTCCTAGACTTTATCAAATCTGGGCCCAAACAGCAATATTCTCCAAGTCCGACACGAACAATTAATCGCCCTAGAAAGGCTTGTACTTCATCCAAACAGTGTACTATGCCAGCTTTGCCCCCTAAACTGCCAACTTTGCCCACGCCCTTAATTCCCCAGGATAGTCCAGTAGTAAACTCCCAGCAGAAACGTCTTGATGAAGATCTGCAGAAGAACTTGGAGACTCTGCCATCATTCAGTTCTGATGAAGAAGAGAACACTGGAAAGAACCAGGCTCTGAGGAACAGCATCAGCTCAGCTCTCTCAGCTCTTGATGAATCTTCAGATCGGAAAACTAGGACAGGTAATAACACTGTAGCATATGTTACATGTTCAGTAAATCAGTATCAACACACTCAATGCCAGGGTATTGATGCTAATGAAGTCATAGTTATCCTCATTAAAGTGGTTTGGGTTATTTAAGCAGTAAAGGAAAAACAAACAAAATAAATTGATGTTTAAAACCAGCAACTAGGTTAGTTGAATCCCATTTTTGTTTTTCCCTGGATGTTGTTATAGAAACCTGTAAAAGGTCAACACTCAGTAACAGTGTGCATTTTCTGTCTCTGAATTGGCCGTGAATTTCTGCTTCTTCAGATAATCAGTTTCAAGGTTTGATGATGAAGCCAGAAGAGGTTCCCAGCATGCCTCACGCTGTCACAGACAGTGTGCCTCCTGTGACATCCTGTGTGCTGCAGGTGCCCACTCCTGCACAGGCAACAAATGCAGCCTCAGGAAAGACTGTTTTTGCAGCAACAGAGGAGTCCAAAGAGACACCGCCTGGCCAGTTGGCTATGCCTTTAAAGAGTGTGGCCATGGCAGGACTCACTGATGAGGAGCTATCGGACAGCGGAGGAGAAGGAATGTATCGTGAGAGAGACGAGTTTGTTGTCAGAAATGAGGATATCGAAAACCTAAAGGTACGGGAAGTGAATTGAATGCTTGTTAACACTTGATATGGGCAAAATTGAAAGGGTAGCACAGGTCAGCATTTTTAAAAACTACTGAGCCTCGATGCAATGTAGTGCAACCTAATTTAATTCCTCTTCAATTGTAAATGATAGCCTGAAAAAACACTGCTTCCACATACTGAAGCCTATTCTGCAGTGTGCTGTGTTTCTCTGTGCAGGTGACAATGAAAGCAGGCAGTGAGCCTCCAGCCATCTGGAAGGTGCAGAAGGCTCTGCTGCAGAAATTTGTGCCTGAGCTGAGGGATGGAAAGAGAGTCTTCTCAGCTACAAACAGTGTAAGTGAAAGTAGACTATACATATATATTCTGATTATACAAATTAGTTTTGTCAACTAACATTTTCTTCTTGTCTATTTAGTATCTTGGGTACTTTGGTGATGCCAAGACCATGTACCAGAGGGTGTATGTGAAATTTTTGGATACAGTTAACAAAAGGGAATATGTACGAGTTTGTAGTCAGAAGCCACGCTGCAAACCCATGAACTCACTGAGGTAAGTGTAGACTACTCGCTGCAGTAATTCATAATTGATTTTTCTGATTTGTCACAGCTCTTTTTTCTTTTTTTTTTGTCACACAGGGGTCTTCAGGTGAAAACTTTGCTGGGCTTGACAGTCACTCCTACAGTTTTCCAGAACCAAAAGCCCAGACCTAAACAACTTAAGCCAAGAGCAGAGCCTCCACCAAAAAAGAGGAGGAAGTGGAAAGAGGAGTTTTCACCTACTGCCTCTGGATCGTCTGCAGACGAAGGAGGTGAAGAGGATGGTAAAGAACACGTTTAATTTTAAAAGAAATCTAGTTTGTTGTCTTGATCTCGTCACACTCTCACTGCCCTTTGATGCCTCCTGTGTGTTTTATTTCTCTCCCACACACTCAGAGTTAAACCCTCCGCTACCGTTTGCTTGCCGATTACTCAACACACGAACCATGAAAGAGACATTCAGGAGCTTTGTGGAACTGCTCATCAGTATTGCCTTAGACGAAGATGTAATGACAGCACTTGAAAGGGCAAATGGTGAGCAAGATACTTTTTGGACATAAAGGAATTGTTCTTAGTTGGATTGCTTTAACAGTTTATGAACCCTCATATCATTGGCGCCAATGCTTGCTGACTTGTCTTTTGTCTCGTCTGTTTCAGATGAATTGCTGCTTCCACATATGAAAAGAGTGGATGGAATGATCACTGACAACAGGAAACGTTTACTTCACAAATTACACATAGAGCAGGTGTTGAAGGTGAGTGTGGAAATGAAACTGCACATAAATGTAGATTTGTCTTGTCTTGATGTATGCTCAAGATAAGGAAATTCCAGAAAGTGTCCAGAAGAACAGAATCAATTTTTTAAGGGTAGATTTGTGTTCTTGTCCAATGGAAGGTAAAAACAGCAAAGGTCATGAGCCACCGCTCAGAAGTCCAGCCCTGCTGCCTAACCATTTTTACAGGAATGTTTCTTTCGTTTGTTTACGACACGTAACACTGCCCTATGAATCATTCAAGGATAAAAAAGGCACAAAAATTAAGGGAGGAACCGGTTATGTATGTGCACATAACAGACAACTTAGCAAAGAACCAGTTTTAATTTGTGTCTTCAGGCACTTTGGTACTGGCTGACTATCCCAAAAAAGACATATTTATCCAGTTTCTTTGGTGGAATCTATGACAAATGCCACAGATTGTGCAGTTTGACAAGCCTAGATGGTGATTCCTGAAGAGCTACTGGCTGAAATATTGGCGCATCTTGGAATAGAGTATAATCTACCTTAAAAGAAATTAGACGAAACTGGTTTAGTGAAACTCATGTCCTTAAGAAAAGGAAAAACAAATCCAGCAAAGTCCTGATACAGAAGAGATGGATCTGACTCATCAACACAACAGTTTAACACTTTCTGCAGTAGAGGTGTCAAATATAAGGCCTGGGAGCCAAAGTTGGACCTGCAAAGACCTGAATTCAGCCAGGTGGTTGGCTTTGGAAAATGTGAATGAGGGCATTCTTGGGGTGGTGGGGCATTTTACAGCTTTTCCTACCCATAAAGCTCTCCGTCATGGCCATTCACAGTACACCAAAGTAATTCAATTTTAGAACTCAGTAATTTCAAACATTACTTTTTACAATCTGAGCTGAAAGAGTCATGCTGTCAGATGCTCATTTACCATGTAGAAAAACTGAGACATCATGTTGAAATTGCACTTTTTTGTCTTATATTAAGACATCTCGTTGATTAAATGCATATTTAAACCTTTACACATTGAATTTCACCAGTCTGACCCACATTAGATCTAAAGTGGGGTGTATGTGGCCTGCAATATAAAATGAGTTTGACCTCCCAGGTCTACAGCCTTGTCATGCAAGTGGTCGTGGTGATCTTTTCAAAGTTTTTGGAATTATGAATACTGAAAAGTAGCGTTAGTTTTTGATACACCATATAATTGTATGATGTGTAACATCTTCATGTTTTCAGTATGACAATGATCCCAGTCAGTCATCAGTTGGTAGCCAATGAGCATGTTGTCTCATTAGTTTCACTGTCGGAAACCCTCCTCTGGCTTCACTTCTGGTTTCACATGAGTAAGATAGCAATGACAAAATGCTAATTTTTAATTCAAAAAGCTGTGAATATGCACTCTAGATCTACTTTCATTGCAAAAGGAAAATAAGCATTAAAGGATCTTTACTGCATTGTGTGAACTTAAGTAACTTGTGTTCTTTAGACGGCACTAGACAGCTTTCCAGAGATCTCGGTGGTGACTGAACTGAAGAAGGATGGGGAAACGCCAGCCTTCAAAGTACGTCTCAGTGGACGAGCCTACAATAAGAAGACTATGAAGCCCCAGAAGAGCCCTAACACTATGATTCAGGTAATTGTACTTCTAATGTCTGTCCAGAAGAGGGCGCAGTGTCACTGTTTGTTACTCTTTGTGTCTATTATTGCTGAGCACTGAAGCTTCTACCTCCTTCAGTCATGCAGTTTCACTAATATTTAAAAAATGAAACATACTAATTATTCAGCTGTTTTATAACATTATTTTTCCTTTTTTTAGGAGTATACAGTAGACCAGCAGAAAACTCAGTGGTTTTCTTTATACCACTCTTTGCAGCATTACAAGTACCACACATACCTCATGTGTAAGGATGAGGTAAGACAATGTGTCTAGTTTCTACTGAATGTGTTGAGTTGTGTAAATATAATTTTGCAGATTTAACATCACATGCATACTTCCACATGAACTCTTGAATTAATTGTATTTTATGCTCTGTTTGTGGTGTTGTCCTTCAGATTGCATCTCTGCGGGTGCAGGCGGGGGACCTGGGACAGGAGGAGACTATGCAGAAGTGTCTGCAAAATGGGGCTTGGGTAGAGGGGCTCTTTGATCGCTTTGGAGAGTTAATCAATCAAGTGCAGCAGGCCTGCCGATGAAAGCCTTTAACATGCTTGGTTAAAAAAAAAAAAGTCCAACTTTTAAAAACCAGAAAATGGCTCCAGCTCAAAATGTGGCCGAGAAGGATGGAGTGAGTCGCTTCTTCAAGCACACGGGTGTTTCAGATAAACTGACTTGCCTGTTACAGACTGTTGAGACTGTGGAGTAAAAGTGGCAGGAGGGCAACATACAGTGAGACATACACTGTTTATCACAGCATCCCAGCAGAAACCTGGAACTTAATCAACAGAGGACAAGAACTTTGTTCTTGGGAGTATTTTGGAAGGCTCCCACATAGTACTTCTCCTAGTCTTTGTAGGTTTTTATAGTTAAAAGCCCACTTTTATGGGCTTATTCATAGATTTATATTCTTTTTAATTTGTTTTTCTTTTTTAAGTTAAATGCCAGATCATGACCAGAGAGTATGCACAATATAGGAAGCAATCAGCACAGGAAGTAGAACACAGTAAATACACAAGCAGAGCAAGCCTTTGTCAATCTCTTAAGAAAGCTCACATGCAAATTTCATCTGTTGTTTTGTTTAAAAAAAGATATATATATGTATATATACTGTTGCAAAACATCACATTTGTCAG
>VURO01016804.1:3143-13753 GCA_015108175.1 Pelvicachromis taeniatus
CCCCCCCTTTTTCTTCCCCCCCCCTTCCCCCCCCCCCCCCCCCCCACACACACACTCTTTTCCAGCTCTCTCTCCCCGAGGACTTATTCCATTTCAGTGTGTGACAGATAATTAGACCTAGAGTCTAGGCACACGGTCTCTCTCTCTCAGTCATCATCATCATTAGATTACAGACCGATCCTGTTCCTCTCCATTTCTGTTTAATGTCTCATCTGTCTGTTTGTTCTGCCTCTCCAGCATCAGCCTGTTTCTCTGTCTGCCTTCTTATCTGTCTTCCTGCCAATCACTTTGAATCAGTCTGTCTACATTCACAATACAGGTGAAAGGGAAGACTTCTTTATTCTTTTCCTTTATTTTTCTGTTGCACTTGTTTAGTTCATGCTGCAACTAAAAGTACTTCAGTATTGTCAAGCTATTTATTTTGTTGTGGATAATTAATGCTGTTTAGATTTATTTATGTATCACTGTGTAGTTTAGATGTTCTCCATGTTATCAGAGGATGAGCTCATTGATGCATCGCACAATTCTATAGCTCACACACTGTGTGCACTATATCAGCTCCTCAAAATAAAGTATGTATTCTCTGATTTGACCTTAATTTTTCTTAACTGATGCAGTGCTGTTTTCATGTATTGTTAGACAGACTTAATGCTGTAGATTTACTATGTAACTGTACAAACACATTCAGGTAGGAGTACATTATACTAGATGTGGAGATGCATATTTATAGAATCAAAACCTTAAAATTTAAATTACTTTTCATCACTGAAGTCATGTGAAAACCTTCATCATATTTCTCTTTGTCTTTTTAAAAAGACAGTCATTTCCAAAAACTGTATTTAATCCATATGTTAAATATCAATAGGAAAAATTGTCCCATGATCCAGTCACATGTTTTATAATAGTCTTTTGTTTTTTTGTGTTGCTGATGATAATGGTTTTAAATAAAAGCAGTCATCCAAATAATCAGTTTCACAGTTTAATAGGCAGTGTCGACAGTTCGAAGTGGGCAAGCCCCTTCATCCTTCTGCTCCATGTGAGCGCTGCACTGCCCACTGGGTACGACTCATAGGATCAGAGACTGGACTATTTCAACAGACAGGCGAGCCAAACTTCTTGTACTGGGGTGCTGCTTCCACAGATCGACACAATCTAAGCAAAGTTAGAAAATGATGACGATAAATGAATGAAAGTGCCTTTCAAATATTTATTCACATAACATGCACATGCAAGAGACAATGTGGATACTGTTCCCACTTGTTCAATTCCTTAAAATTGTTGGTCTGCTGGCCGAATCAATTCCACTTGAACGTTTTTTTTTATTGTACAAAAGGACAAGAGCGCGATGGTAATTTGCAAACTGTATCCAAGACAGAAGGTGATGATGAGGAGTCAGACTACAGCCTCTATTTCTACCTGTTCATGTTTCTCTAGAACCCAATGAGAATCAATAAGAGCACTGATAAGGAGTCAAATCGATAAAGTGACACTGACAGTGGAAATGGAAGTGCTACATTCTTAATTTCAATTCATCTTTGAGTTGCACCCCTTGTGCACACTGCACATATTATCACAAATTCCTTATGGAGTTCGATGAGGGACTAAAATATTATTATTATAACTGTGAGAGTGAATTAACTGCAAACCTAACAATAATGAACTTTTGTTTGTGTCTTGTTTGTCCCCCTACAGTAAGCTATTAGTGTGAGATACACAAGTGTGTGTGTGTGTGTGTGTGTGTGTGTGTGTGTGTGTGTGTGTGTGTGTGTGTGTGTGTGTGTATTTTAAAACAGTTTAACTTTTACCTGAACTCAGTATTCAACAAATACTGAGGCCATGGAGGTGCATTTGCATGCAATCCTCCTTCGAGCCCACAAGACGACGACAGTGTCTGATGGTCGATGCTGCTTGGTTGAAAATCTGGCTTAAAGTGCAAAAATGCAACAGCGAGAGAAAAGATGAAACTCATGATTTATATTTTTTCCACAGTTGGGGCAGAAAAACAAACACTAACACAAACTAGAGCTACAGCAGCCCACGTTACCCGTTGCCTGAAATAGTTTTCGTAGTGCAGGCATGTAACTGTGGAAAGATACAACATATAGAAGTGTGCCTTTAAAGCTCTGTGTAGCATGTACACCAAAACAACACAGGAATAATTTGGAGTCACTAGAACTGGAGTCTGGAGACACAAATGGAGACATCCATCTGATACATTTGCTGTTTCCCGTTTAATTTATATATATATATATATATATATATATATATATTTCTGTCTTTAGCTGCACTGAATGTAAAGCAGGAGGAACAATCAAAGTCTCTAAATGATTTACACTCACAATATTATTTTCATTTCAGTCTCTGGGTTTCTCCATTGCTTTTTTTCTTTTCTCTTTCTCCCTTGAACGTCTATGTCTATAATTCTGTTGTCAACAGTAATTTGGTTTAACACATTTCCCCGAGAAGAGGAAAATGTTCTCTCACCCCAAATGATTCTCAGCGGACCTCTCTACTCTCTTGGTAATGTCTCCTCTCTCGCACACTCCTTTGTTTCCTCTTTCTCTCTCCCCTAACATGATTTTCTCTTCAATTCTCTTCTCATCTCTTTCTCGGACTCCATTTTCTCTCATTCTCTCTAGAGAGAACTCACAAGAAAATCTATAATTGTATAGATTTAAATTTGCATAAACCTTGCTCCCTTCCTTCCGCACAAACACACACGCATCTGTCTTTGTGAGGATATTCACTAACGTAGCCATCTCAGCTAAATGCCTAACCCTAGTCCTAACCTATCAACTACACTGCACAAAAACATTCCCTTAAGGGGACATTAAATCTCAACAAAACACAAAAAAAGGAAAACCAGTTAAACTTCAGGAATATCAGTCTCTGCAGTTTGGAAGCATAAACAATTGTGAATCCATTTCACCTGCTTTGATGCATATGAAAGTGACAACGGGTGCATGGAGAGGCAACAACAAGCCAACAGGGAATAGTTTTTCTGGTGGTACATCCAGGTCCATTCAAGTTGCACAGGCAGTCTAGCTCGTGGCACATCAGTAGGTGCTGTCACCAGCACAGTGTCAAGAATGTGGAGGAGATACCAACAGACAGGCCTAAGCAGAACTGGACAGGGCCATAGTAGGACATCAATCAAGCAGCAAGACCAGTATTTGCTCCTTTTAAGGAGTATGAACAATGCTTACAAAATGATCTCTGGCAAACTATTCATGTGCATGTTTCTGACCAAACTATCAGGAACACACTCCACGATGGTGTTAGAAGACCCCGGGATATCTTAGTGGGACCTGTGCTCGCAACCCGTCATGCAGCTCAACTGGTATTCACCAAAGAACACCAAAAATGGCCACTGATGCGCCGTTCTCTTCAGTTAGATTGCAAACACACTTTATTTTGCAACTGGAACTAGAATCTTTCAAAGCTGTCACAAATTAACCTTCTCTTGTTTGATTCTGACAGGTTGGTCAGAAACATGAACATGAGCAGTGCTCTGCTGAATGGGATTTTGTAGAGCTCTGGCAGTGCTCCTCTAGTTCCTCCTAACACAAAGGAACAGATACCAGTAGTGCAAAGGGGTTGATGGCCGTCAGTGGTCCTGTCCAGTGCTCCTTGTGTGTCTTGACACTGTGCTGGGAGACATGGCAGATCTTCAGCATGTAAGAATTTGTCATCCTGTATACAGCTGGACTAACTATTCGGTTTAGAACTAGTTAGACAATTGTGCATACTTAAGTTTCTAATCTATTTCCACTCACAGTGACAATAATTTTTGCTTACATTTCAATAAAATAGCATTTTCTTAATGACAAATAAAGTGCGACTGGTGCACATGTGGGACACATGTAAATCCCTGCTATAAGGAAAAATTGCTCTTGAACATTCACAATGCAAAGTCATTCATTTTAACTGGGATTGGTTAATGCTCTCTTACTATATTAAACATCATCATATAGCGTCTTACTTCTCATTGAGGAAGAATTAGCTTCATACAGCACCGTGGATTTTATTGTCCTATAAGGCAGCTGGGCAAGGCTTTTGTTCTTTCCACTTTAATATGATTTAAGACAGAAGGAGAACTTAAGTGATACACAGAGTAAAGTAAGAGTGCCGAGAGAAGGCAAGCACAATAATTTTGGAGTGAGGGCGTCAGGGAAAGGAAGAGGGAGGGAACCCTTGTAATAAAAGATGATAGTGTTATATTTCACGAAACCCTGAGGGGACTGGACGCAGCTGCAGAGATAAAGTACAGAAGGATGAGAGAAATTTTGCTTGCATGTACATGTGTTGGTGATTTTGGATTAGATGAGCCTTAAAGTGTAAATAGTATTTTTAAAAATTTACATTTAGATAAATATTGGTGACGCTTTGACAACACAAACTTCCACCAAGGCCAAATGGGAGAAATTTAGTTCATAAACTCAAACTCTTAAGAGAAAATTTATATTTACTATTCTATGGAAAAAATATGGTTCTGTGTGAGAAGGTATATGGCTATTATCCAAAAACAAAATTTAAAAAAACCCACAAAAACCCTAAAAACATTTGAACCACCTGCTTCATATTATGATGGTCACAAAAACAGCATCTGTTCGGTTGAAATTTTAAAAATGTTGCAGGGATTTTACTAGAACACATATTTGGTTACCATTTATTTATTTATCTTTACTGTTGTTTACTAAAATTGGATGCATTTATTGTAAGAAAAAAAACAAGAAAATGCAGATTAAAAATATACACTAAGAAGATGAACTCACTCAAGACAAAGCATAACAGTAAAAGCATATAAAACCACTCGAGGAAGTCAACGCAGAAGTCAAAATTGGTATAATGTAGCCATGGAATCTGGGGTGTCATCAGCATAACTATAGAAAAAAAAAAAGATGCTACCAATTCTTGATGAAAATATTGCAGTTGATTTTAAATTGGTTGAGATGTTCTGTGTGATGACTTGCAAGCTAATCTGGAGGTTAGCACATCACAATCATAATGGATTATTGACCTCACAGTGTGACTGGATAGGAGCCAGGCTGACCCACCTGCTGAACTGGCCCGCTGAACTTCACAACCAAAGAACAACTGAAGTAACTATCCAGCAAGTATCCAGTATCCAGTGTTGATTTAGCTGTATTATTATTTTAGTTTAGTTTTTGATATAGAAAAAAAAAGATTATTCCTTTCCTAAATGTACACATCCCAAACGTGGTTTTCCTGACAAAAGCTCTCTGAGCTCTACTTCATTATCATTTCAACTCTTATTTGGGAGCATAACCACATAAAGTAATATTAGGGCCGCATTTGAAAAAATATATTCTGAATTTTTAAGGGAAAACTGGAAATTTTGAGATTAAAATCGAAATACTATTTTAGATAGAAGACAATAAAAGACAATAAAGTCAAAATGTGGAAATTACAGTTTTCGGTTTAAACCAAACAACTGCCATGGCTTCTTTATGAACTACAAAATGCCTTGTGTTGATGTGTTAGTGAAACAACTTGTGTTTTATTGTGTCTTGTGATACAACATACATCCTCTTTATTGCACAAGGGTGTAACCATTAGTATCATGTCTTGCTTCCTGATAACATTTCCTATGGGTAGCATTAGATTGTTGTTATTAATTTTAGCTTTTCATTTTTTTACTTTTTGTACTGTACTAATATATCTACTCTTTTATTGTTTTGACTTCTTTCTCAAACTATTATTTTGATTTTAATGTCAAAATTTTGACTCGACTCTCAAAACGAACCCTTTGTTTTCCCCTGAATGTGTCCCTAATTCTCTGTTGTGTGTGTCTATATATGTGTTTGTGTGTGGAAAAATGTGGAATAAACATAATATTTTAATGAGAAAACAAACAAACAAACAAAAAATAAGAAGAAGAATAAGAGCCGGTCTCCAATAACCGCCGGTCTGCTTTTTAATAAGCGCCTGTGCTACTAAAGGAAGATATACGGTATGCACACATTCCTATAACATATGTCTCATTACTGAAGAAGAAGAAAAAAAAGTCTGATCCTCCAAACGAGCTTGCTACGGCTTTTGTGCCCAGGCATCTGTAACTTGATGATCCGGGCACGAATATAAGCATCTATCTAATTTCACAATGAATCCTACGATATTTATCTGGTGTTAAAGGTCAAACTGTATCTTTATAAATGCATGTGTACATATCCAGGCTGGTGACTCACTAAGGGTGTCATAAACTATAAAGGTTAGGAGCTTCTCATATTGACTGCTGTTGTGCATGCTGCATCACTTTATACATTAGCTGCACAAATTATACAAAAGCATCAAGCAGTCGCTCAATTCAATCTGACAGCTTGTCATTATGCGTTACAGCCACCTTCTCTTCAATATGAAGTATACCATAGCACTGACTCAGTGTACATGCATTGACACTGAGGCAGAAAGAGTTTCATCTGGAGAGGGGTTGAATATGAAGAAAGAAATCAACTGAAGCCAATAGTGACATCACTGTCAGACAATGAAGATCAAGGAAAAATATCTCAAGGTATATAACACTGAAATCAAAGAGTAGAAAAAGTTCTTTGTGCCTCATTTTACATTAAGTATGATTACATGGCGGTGAAGCATGACTGATTATTAAAAAAATGCTATAGGGCTTATTTGCTGAAGATGACTGTGTTGCAGTGGAAGACTTGGGAAAATTCAGGCTGCTGGTGGTGCAATGGTGTGGAGAGGGTTTGTTTTTTTTTTGTCACACTTTAGCCCCTTTTCCATTAGTACTCACTCGGATCAACTCATCATGGGTTGCCATGACTCGACTTGGTTCGACTGGTTTTCCATTACAATCCAGTACTACCAAATGTGTGTTATTTGGTCACAGCAACACTGCCAAGCGTCCTGTGACGTAATTAGTATGCGACACAAATGCTACAACAAAGGTAGATGTCAAGGTGACAAAACACCTGCTGTGTGTGGCTTTCTGCACACTCATGTAACCACAGTGTTGTTTTTGTAGCCATTTTTAGTGGCTAGGTTTCAAAAATGGGGGTTATGATTTGGACGGGACATTGTCACAACTCATATGCCAACCAGTGACATGAAGTCTGATGGTTTGTACCTGCTCAGATCGCTTGGAACCCCCGGTCGAGCAGGTGCTAAAAAAGTACCTGGTACCAGGTACTGTGACCGTGCCGAGTCAATCCAGGTATGTGCTATTGCACTCCTTAGTACCAGCTGAGTATGTAACCATCTTCTGCTGGCTGCTGACAGAAGGTAACATACCAAATCAGAAAACTGACATTGATTTCTTGAACGGCCTCCATGGTCATCAGAGCTCAAGACAATCGAGCACCTTTGGAATGTGGTAGAACAGGAAACTGGCATCATGAATGTGCAGCCAACAAATCTGCAGCAACTGTGTGACGCTATCCTGTCAAAACAGACGACAATTTCTGAGAAATGGTTCCAAAACCCTTTTGAATCTTTGCCATGAATAATTAAGGGAATTTTGAAGGCAGACGTGGATCAAATCAAGTGCTAGCAATCTCTAGCTAGTACTGGATTAGTGAAGGGTGAACCCATATTATATATTATGAATACAATTACTACATAGACGCTATTATTCCATTTAGTTTTTTGTTGGTGTACTGTGACATACCTTAATATAACAGCTCCAACCTTACAGAAAGCACAGATAAAATATGATTAGCCCTGTAAAGCATTAAACAATTGCCAGAAAATTATATTATTTGAAGCTATAGTATTTCTATAACATTCTAACAAATTAAATTAAAAGAAATAAAATATCAATTTGCAATATCAAAATATAGTAAAACAAGTATGTAATTAGGAGATGTTTCTCATTATATAGCATGGAGCATTTCTGTAGGCAGGAGAAAGATGAACTGGTTTTGGTGATTTTTCACTTACCTTTAGTAACATACAGAGTTAGTCCTGTTCACTATCCAAATATTTGTTGTATTTATATGAATGAATGCATCTCTTGCATATATTTTTTTCTTAAATAGAATCAAAGGACGAGTTGTTTCCAAGGTAACAACACATGATCCAAAAATTGCATAGGAAGTAAGTAGGTTGTTTTTAGGTGACTAAATTTTTTTTCAAAATCTCTGCATGTCTAGAAAATGTGTTTAAAGTGAGCTCTCACTCATTAGCTAATGGACAAGATTTGTCACATTTGACACTGAAGGGCAATTAAGCCAGTTACATATAACAATCAGCATCAATGCAGTTCGTTCAGGATGCTCATTAGGGTGCATTATCATCATTGCAAGTGTCTGACCACACAGAAGGGGTTTCAAGCCAATCAGCCTAAGTGATATTGAAGACATCTCAACCACACTATACGGCCATTTACCTTGTTAGCATGCAGTCAATAAATTAAACATGCTTTTCAATTTGAAATGGGGATATTTTGACAGCAGTATTACTGATATGTTTAGAGGTGCACATCTTTTGATCTAAATTGTGTGTCATTTAGTATTCTTTAATAGCTATATGTCTATTTCTTTTTGACCTCTGTGGTCTTCAGTGTTAAAACAAAACCTTCCATTAGTTTTATTCTTATGAACCTTTTAAAAAATCTCTTTGGCATCTGAAAAAGGGTTTAATCAATGAAGAGTTTTCTGTCGTTGGGGAACACATACGTCCTTTCCATCCATTTTTTATGGACATTTCCTGTTCAGTATTCTGCAAATATGCTTTAAATGTTCTTGGGGTTGCATTTAAGACATCTTTGTGGATGGCTATAGCTGAGGTGCTAGAGTGGGGCATCTACAAATCAGAAGGTCAGTGGCTTAATCCCTGGCTCCTAAAGTCTATGTGCTGAAGCATGCTTGGGTGAGATCCTCAGCAAATTCATCAGAGTGTGTGTGTGTCAAGGTTAAATAAAAGTAGTTGGTATAGGTAAGCTGAATTGGATTCGTAGATAGTAGAAAGATCTATGAGTGCTCAAACTGAGTAGAAAGGTGCTGCGCAAGTACCAGTACATTTGATAATAATTTGACTTTGAAAGGACTAAATTTCAATGAATACTTTAATGAAGTCATTCCCAAATGTTTCCCAAATCTTTTAAGGATTTGCTCACTGAATTTGATTTTCCAACAACTTTACGTGTGTTCCATGATTTTAGTTCTTTCCCACATCAGAATCAAAACTAGAACAGAAAGTGAATAATGTTAACTGTTAATCCCATGGATGGATTATCTTGGCAGCTTCAACCAGCTGCCAAGATAATCAAAGTTATACCGTACAATGAGTTGAAGTGTTAAAAACAATGGAAATTGCCACTGTTTGTGTTTCTCAAGCTGCTTTTTAAATGTTTAATGTTTCTTTCCTCGTTTGTAGTAAATGACACTGTTGCTTCCTTTTCATGGTCAGGCCAAATTCTCAGCCAATCAGTATTTAACTTACACAAAGCATCATGTGTGTCAGCCCATCTGGCTTTTTTGAGGAGTGCATACGAGCACATCTGGTCACGCATGTACAATCCTTCACGCTGCATAGCCAAACGGACACAAACACACTACTCTTCCAACCACACACCACAGACATATTGCTGTTGTTATCCGCTGTGACGGTAGCGGTAGGCAGCACATAGCGGAGACGTGTTCACTCATTAGGAAGACGTAGTTCCTCTGTTGATTGCTACTTTAGTATGAAACATCTCTCTCTGTACGATCCACACAGAGAGAGATATGATGGTGTTAATGTAGTTCTCATCCGCAAGACGATGGGGCAACGTCGCTTACCTTTGCATCACGGACGGTCTTTCTCTGAAAAGATGAAAAATATTTCTTTTCAGTAGAGCTCCAAAGATTTAATGCCAGGGCACAGTGAACCTGTGTGTGCCAGCTCACCACCTCACAGGCAGATTAAATTGGTTTCTCTTTGACTCGATACCTGACTCTACCTTTAAAACAGCTAGTGCTCAGCAGGACGCTAATGAAACTAAGAACATGTCACTTTGTACACATATTCTGAATCAGCATGTTTATAATTGTTTTTCTTTCCTTGGCACCGAATCGTTGGTGTCATTTAAACACGTTACAGTAAATTTCTTCATCACAACGACTGACATTTTGACACGTTCTGTAAGTGGTTTACTATTCTGTCTGTAATTTCCAGACTATAAGCCGCTACTTTTTGCACAAGCTTTGAACCCTGCGGCTTATTGTCCGGTGCGGCTTTTCTAAGGCTTTTTCATGATTTTTGTGACATCGAAAGAGGATTTGTTTTGGTTTGTTCCGCCATTTTGCCTGGCGGAAAGGCATGTGATCAGACACGGAAAAGAGTGATATGTTGGTCACATGACCGTCCGCCAGCCAAAGTAGTGCCGTACAAATTAGCACGAAAAAGAGACTAGATTAGCAAGCTGGCTCTTGCTGGCCCTGTACCCATATCTGCAGCAGGTCTCCAAAGTGAACAGCCTCTGGCATGTTAGAACAAGGCAGCTAAGGGAAGTCGGCAAGTCAGAGCCATAACTTCAGGATAAGGATTGGCTCTAAGGGCTGGGTCGGGGGGGGCGGCGGTGCGCGGCCCACTTTGCGGGGCTCCTCAGTCGCTCCGTTGCCCTCCACCTGCAAGGCGAGCCGTGCACCGCC
>VURO01016815.1:1235-16308 GCA_015108175.1 Pelvicachromis taeniatus
AGGACTAACACACAACCAGTCGCATTCACACCTATGGGCAATTTAGATTTTCAAATTAACGTATCCCCACTAATACATATATATATATATATATATATATATATATATATATATATAATATTAGAAGCTCGATTAATATTTCTGGCTTAAAAAAATCATTATTATGCTACACGGCCTTGTAAAGTGTAATGTAATATGTGATGTAAAATCTCTTTAACTTCAGATCTACAAGTTTGCTTGAGTCAAGCATGTTGCTCAACATCCAGCAACCCTTCTCCAAGCTGGAAAACACCATCTTGATTCCAGCTACACCTGAAAAGGTAATGCGGATGCAGAAAAACTGTAGTATCTCTATATGTTTCCTACCTTATATACAAGCAGAGAACTTTAGAGTGCTTAGGATTAAACCAAAACATAAAGAAAGTCATTGCATGTTCACTGATGATGAATGTGTCCTAATAAGTTTGCTGTGAATCAGTTTTGTCCCTGTTGTTTCTGGGAGATGTTCAGTGATGAGAATGTTTGATAGCAACTGTCCCCTCCTCAGCAGGAGGACCCATGCCAGGGTGACCTTGGTACACTGGCAAATGTAGTAACATCCCTTGCCCACCTCAACAAGAGCAGAGAAGCGAGTGACAGCGGAAATGATCTAATGGGAGCTGAAACACTTAGCAACGGTGACAGCTCAATGACAGATATCCAGGGAGACGAACAAACTGCAAGTGATATCTCTAGGTGAGAGCTGTCGTAAGAAATCAAGGCGCTTTGATACTGAGGCCTAAAGAAGCACCAGAATGAACCTCACGAAACTCTCTGGCTTCTATTTTCTGTTTATCATAAAACTGTAATTGAATTTCCTGCAGGGCCATGTGGTTTCTAATTCGATCTTAAGGCTTTAATTAGACTGTGGTGCTGTATTGCTTAGTGATGAATCTCCTGCGATATACAACTTGTAAATCCAAATGCAAGAATCTTTCAGTGCAAGCATTTTAAAAAATATAACAAGTATATATGTTGTGTATCATCAGAGCTTTTGACACCCTGGCCAAAGTCCTGCACCCTGGCGATGGCTCAGCAGGAGAGTCCTTGGAGGCTACAATGCAGCTAATGTCAGGGGACCAGTCGGGCCCTGTGGTGGAGCTGGAGGGGCCTCTACTTTCTGACTGCCATATTCCTTTCAAGGTAAAAGCACAGGCACTGATTACGACTCTCCCCTTTCATCAAAACACCTGATTATGTTAAACAGAGCTGCTTATTTTCCATCTGCAGTGTTGGCATGTTTTTGTTTTCCTTCCCCTTTCCTGTAGCTTATGATGCCTTTGCCTGTGCCAGAGTACCTCAATGTCAACTACATCTGTGAATCGGCTTCACGGCTACTTTTTCTCTCTATGCACTGGGCACGCTCCATACCTGCCTTTCAAACCCTCGGGTAAGCCTGCTGTTGCAAGAATATTCTTTGTGGATAATGTGTGTCAAATCATGTGTCTTTGAAGTGTGCCGTTACATGTGCACGCGCTGTCCTTTGTAGTACATTAACCATGTGCATTGTTTTACAGCGGGCAAGACAATGACATTAACCTGATGAAAGCCTGCTGGAATGAACTTTTTGCCCTGGGTCTGGCACAGTGTTCCAATGTAATGAATGTCGGCACCATCTTAAGTGCCATTATCAACCATCTTCAGACCAGCTTACAGGAAGGTAGGTGAGCTCTGCTGCTGGCTTCCTGAGAGGTTTAATACTTGTGTACAGTTTTAGAAAGAAGATAGCCGTTAAGCTAGACAGACCCAAGGTACATACAGTAACACAAGATGTTCAATGAATCAAACAAATCGTTATTTTGAAAATGGAAGCAACAAGTGCTAATGCATAGAAAAAACAAATAAACACAAAGTCATTAGAATACATCCTATTCACAAACAAAAAACAAAAGGTTGACAATTTCCCGTTCGAAAAGGAGGACGAAGAAGCAAATGCTTATAAATCCCTATCCAAATCTATCTTCTTCACTTTTGTGGCATGTCTGTTACATTGTCGCTCTTTTTTTCTCTTTTTTGCTCTCACAGATAAGCTGTCTCCTGAGAGAGTAAAAATAGTGATGGAGCACATTTGGAGGATGCAGGAGTTCTGTAACAGCATGTCCAAGCTCTCCCCAGACTCTTATGAATATGCCTACCTCAAAGCCATCGTACTCTTCAGCCCTGGTGCGTAGACAACCCCCCCGATTTGCACAAAAGCAGATTCCTTGGCGTTCTCAACTCTGACTGTGCATATATATTATTTTTGTACCAGATCATCCGGGCATAGATAATATCCCACAGATAGAGAGATTCCAGGAAAAAGCCTACATGGAGCTGCAGGACTATGTAACCAGAACATATCCAGAAGACTCTTACAGGTTTGTAAGCTTCATCTCTGTGCTACATAACACCATCACTGCTACTCATTTTACTCTTCAAAATCGGGACAGATGTGTGCTGTTCTTGTAGATGTACTTGTTGCACGTTGCGTTTGATGTCTGTTTCCCATCAATCCCAGGTTATCCAAGCTGTTGCTGCGTCTCCCTGCCCTCAGGCTGATAAGTGCAGCTGTCACCGAGGAGCTGTTTTTCGCTGGGCTCATTGGCAACGTGCAGATTGACAGCATCATCCCTTACATCCTCAAAATGGAGTCCACTGATTATAATAGCCAGGCGGTCTCTGCTGTCTGACGCACAGCTATTTATTATAGCGACACGGGACTGAGGATTCAGCGGCCAACTATTCACGTCACTGAAAGGTCATAACATAATGACCCAATTTAGCTTGTGAATTCTGTTTTTCACATCTTGACTTTGTCCTACATCTGACCCCTTAGGAAGCAGTCAGTAGAGCACAGCTCACAATAAGGACAAATAAAATCAACTCCCAATTACAAGGAAGCCTATCTGTATTTGCCTGTTCATGGACAATCCCTTTGAAACGCGGATAGTCGGCTGTGCTTTTTATTGTACATCATATTTTATGCTTAAAAGACTCCAGGCCTTGCTTCTTTTTTTTTGGCAGATCTTGTTTGTACTTTTGAAGAAATCAGTATGGTTTGTTTTCATACACAGCTTTTTTTAAAATAGTGGCAATTATAAAAACAAAAACAGTTGTCATGTGAGCTGAATTATGAGAACAATTAAAGTTATAACTTTTATTTTTCATTTGTTTGCCAGTCCAAAGGATCGGCAGCATCACTTGTCAAATAACTGACGTCATACGGCTCTGAAGTATTTGTGTATATACTTTGTATATAGAATTGACCAAGGCTAACGGGCAGCACTTGGTAATTTGTGGATTTCATCTTTTTTGGACAAATTCACATGAATAGAAAAAGGTTGGTCATATCATTTGAAAATAAAAACATCTTTCAAACATGATTGTTAGCTGGCGGCATGAATGAATGAAACCTTATGAACGCTACTTTTATATAGCGCACACAAATGTAATGCGTTTTTGAGCTTCTTTTGTCATTCCTCGGACAGAGGGTTACAAAATGGGCTAAAAATATACACAATTTTGTACCATTACCAGTCATGTTGAGAAAACTTTGCACATCAACAGGTTTTGTTTTCATTATCGTTCAGTTTTGGATGGAAGTATGTCAGCCATGACTACAAAAATGCTTTTAAAAGGTACAGCCTCACTGGTAAAAGACAACAGCGTGTGAATTGTGATTATCTGTGGATGGGTGAACATTCATACCTCATACAAGCAAAAGTTCCCAGATTCAGTTGCAGGAGGGGACCTAAATCCCTTTGGGGTTGCATCTAGTGCACAAAATCAAGCGTGCAGCGTTGCCTACTATGGTGACCATGTATGAATAAGGCAGCAGCATCATTCTCAGAACGAAACTGGCTCAAAACCACAAGAGGTTTGTAAACCCAAGTGTAACATGCAAAGCAGAGAAGCCCACTTCCAAAAGGCCATTAAACTGAGCTCTATTCAGAACGTCACAGAAAAATAACCCTAATCCTAGCCATGTACTCATATATGTATAAGTGCAGAGGGGTGATCAGGTGATATGTGTGATTTTTATATGTGTGATATGTTTACATTTTTAGACTTCCTCTTCACCACAGCGGTAAAAGCATCAGTAATCAGTGTCTTCAGTCTGTTCAGTGTCACCAGCTCTGATGCTGTTCCCCAGCAGACTACAGCAGAGCACACTGTGCTTGTCACAGCTTAGTCATAGAAAATCCTCATCGTTTTGTGGCGAGAGATATCTTTTTACCTGGGAAATCAAACCTACTCCTCCCCTTTCTTTACACAGCTCTCTGTGTTGGTCCTGCAGTTCAGCCAGTTGTAAAAAACGATGATGACGATGGTGGTAAAAGTACAACTTCCAGGGGGGAATAAAAGTATTTTGTCAGCAAACTTTTAATAACTCTATATAGATGCACTTTGAAATGTTCTACGGTCCATCAAAAGCAAAGTACATTTAAGTAATGCTTCAAAATAAGAATTTCAAGATGGCTCCTGAGTTGCAAGACCTGTTTCTAGCAGGACTTTGGTTTCACTCAGTCTTTTAATGCTGCTTCTTGGAACTCGCCCTGCTTCTATAAACACACCAGATTGTTTACATGTCCCTTCTGAATTAGTAATACAAAATCTGCATCCTGCCCAACTGACTTATTGTTGCGTTTTGTGTCAAATGACATGAAGGTGGAAGATGCTGCAGGGCGCTGTGCTTACACCTTGTGTTTTAAGCTCATCAATGTTTAATCAGAGCTCAGTGCATATACGTAACTGAGCGGAGGACAGTGTCTGCAGGCTTCGTGGTAGTTACACCGTGGATGTGTCCAGCTAATTAAAAGCACTGATAGCAGCATTAAAAGTTGATGAACAAATGAATGATGTTGTCTGCTTCTGTTTTCAGAAGTCCATTGTCCGGTGTATCCCAGAAGCTTCTTTGTGTGGTTCTGGCAAAATCCTGTCAAACTAGTACATGCTGTATTCCCCACCTTTGAACTGCATAAGCTGCTGCATATCAATGTGTGATGCAAGCCAGTTAATAAACAGGAAACAACACGGTAACTGTTAAGGTTCTGGGATTTGTGATGCAACACGAGCCTGAGTGTTTATGCTGGATTAGCTCATTCTGAGCTGACTGTGAATGAAAGAACCAGTTGGGCTGTTCTCATGGCCCCTGGGGTGTTAGTGATGCAAAACAAGGTGACAGAACCGGTTATATGGAAGCCAGAATCTTTAACATAACATTTAAATACTTCTTGGAGTGAAACATGTCAGTAATGCTGTGGGTTTATACGTGAGTATAATCAGGCCAAACTTCCTTCCTGTTAGGCCTGCTGATCGTCTGGTCATAGATACATGCGATCATCACCCTATTTTTAAACATTACTGCTTAGTTTTGTTCCCCATTTTGACTGCCACCCTGTTTTTCACCACTTAAACTGAAATATTATTATGTAATGTCTGTGTCCTCACATTTTTTGCACTTTTGCACTTTCGTTTCCTTTTCTTTCAACTGCTCCCTTCAGTGGCCCCTACCGCAGATCATCTGCACCCAGCTCTACACGCCCTCCTTCATGACATCCATGAGCCTTCTTTCATGTGTCTTGATGCATGCTCAATCACCCAGCTAAGGAAATCCCACAAAGCTCTCTTCATTTTTGGTAGTAGAAAATGTCATCACTCATCCAAGTGAGCTCTTCACGCTCCTCTGTGGTCTTTTCCTCCTGACTGGCAGCTCCATATTCAGCATCCTTTGTCCAATATATCCACTCTCCCTCCTCTGCACATGTCTAAACCAAGTCAGCCAAGTGTGCCTCCTTAACTTCGTCTCCAAACCACAGTCTGCAACTCGTCCTTCTATCTTTCAGTCAGTGCTGCCACCTCCAAACCACACATCTTGTAAACCTTCCCTTTCACCCTTAACTAAATTTAAAAACTCAGCCCTTAAAAGAATGTATTTATTATTCAGCTGACTGATTGACTGAGGTAATGCTCTGTAGGGTAAGTAGAACCCAATTCAGGGTGTGCACTTTGATGCTTCAAGAGCAGTAAATGAGCTTTTAAGCTGATATTTTCAACAGTAATTTAAAACCACAGTCCTTCAGCTTTTACTCGAGCAAATGCTCTCAAGAGGTCAATCGATGATAAGTAGATTGCCTGCATTTTTTTTTCTTTAATAACAAATGTAGGCTAAGTGGTTTAAATATTCATAAGTTATGATCTAGTTTTGCTTTCCAAAACGAGATGACTCCATTTATGATATAAATAAAACCGTATCTAATACGTATATTTCTAACTGCAGTGCCATAAATGATTGTGGGAATAGACAGAAAGAGTTTCAAGGCGGTGTTATCTATAGCAGGGAGGTACGTGTGTTCAAAGCGTTAACCCCTCCCCTTTTAGCTGAGCCGTCCTTTGAGTGGGCGGGGTTTACGTTCACGCGCAGTTTTGTTGAGGGGAGCAGCCAGTGCCCGGTGAGTGAGTGAGTAAGGGAGAGAGAGGGAGAGAGAGAGAAGAAAGGGGTTCTAAACATGGACACGAGTTTAGGCGACAGTTGTAAACTAGTCCTGACAGCGAAGTGACGACCCACCAGCCACGAACTGGCCACGAACCGGAGGTTATTATGCCCAGCGCCAACGTGTCCGTGCGAAGTTTGTCCGAAGTCGAGAAATACCTCAGCGGCGGCAGCGGCAGCAGCAGCCGGATGGTGAGTATGTGCAGGATTGTTTTTGCAGCATTGTTGTGTGATCAACGGCACGACCCGTACTGTACCAGCGATACATTGTTGCCTCTCGAGCTCCACGTCATGTGAAACCGACAGCTGCGCCGCTTTTAAAGCTGCGTGTTTCCCCGAACAAAGAGCTTTCAGTGAGCCGCACTCACACAGACACTGTAGAAGAAGGGCACGTCTCCATGAGGATGTGAAGGGACTCCGACGCTGGGAACTCCTGGCAACCGAAGGCGGTTGATCCTTCGGGTTGCTAATAATCTGAAAAGTTTGATTGATTCTTAGAGAAATACGCCCACCACCGAGCTCTTAAAGATGGTTTCTAAACCCAAGGGTGGTGAGTTTAGTAGAAATATTTTTTTAAAACCAAACAAACACGTGACTCCTTAATAAATACTCCTGCTTAGTTTTTAACGGGGTGCCAGTCTTGTTTATTTTCGAGGCTGTGGCTTGTCATCCTGTTGTGTTGCTTGCAGGTGTGGAGTCTGCCCGATATGTGAGTCAGCCTAGGCCAATATTGGGTAAATGTTCAGTTGTATGAACCAGCTTTAAGTTGCTAACAAGTTTATGAAACGTATTGTTGGAAAGTAAATTATGAGCTGGTCATTTTCCCCCGTTGTTTACAAGAATATTGGCTGGATTATCGATTTCGCTATTAGCAGAACTAACAGAGTGAGCTGAAACTTAATAGCTTAGGTAGTGTGTTTGTTATAAGCTCTTGTACTTGTACGTCTTACAGGTGTTTCTGTGTTTGTGCTCAATGACGCAGTCCATGACCTAGTTTTTAAAGGGTAAACTCTCATCCATCCGCATCTTACTGACATGCACAGCTGTGAAAAAGTAGAACCCACGGAAGGGTTAACTTTAAAACAAAACAAAACAAAAACCCCCGTATTTGGACATAAACACTTTATTGGCTTTTAAGCAATCACAGAGATCTACTCAAGCAAGTAATAGATAAAATCAACATTTTCTAGAGAAACTGTAAATTCACTCCCTACTTCAGAATCAGTGCCTGCTGTTCTCTCTGCAGTTGAAGTCTGTCACGATGATTGGTGGCATATGAAATGTGATCATGATGATGATGAAAGATCCATAATCCAAAGATCCATCCAAAAATATCCATATTAAGTACCACATATTTAACATGTAATAAGTGCACTCACTGCTAATTTTTCCAGGAAGCTGGTGTCAGAGACTGATAAGAAACTATGCCAAGCACCTACAAGAAGTTGGGTTCCTCTACTGGGGGCAATACAGGTTTCTGAGGCCAAGGGCTTGATTACTGACTTTCTCCACCAGGGAACGTTTTACCCAAATCAGTCTTTGTAAAAACAAACATGGCGCTGTTCAAATACAAACCGTAATCACGCAAACACACAAACACTATATCAAATATTTGTTTGTTCAGAGCCACCTACTCTGGATTTATTTACTGTTTCACAACTATATGAGTATCCCAGCTCATCTATATTTAACCTATAAGAGCAGATATATAAAGGAAACTATACCATAATATATTCTTTTGATAGCGCAGTTGAGTTTCCTTTGTGATCAGCGATCACATAAACAATGCAGAAAGGTAAGTAAAAATAATTACGGTATGTCAAGGCAGTCTGTTTTTATTTCTATGTATACATCCTTATAAGTAGCTAACTAAAACTGGGTGGTTAGGGGTAAAGCCACACGAGGAGTCAGAAGTCCGCTAATGGCAGATCTGTTATCTGTTAAAAGCCAGAAACTTTAACACATAAAAATGTGTGATTCTCTTGCTGCTTCAGTAAAGTTTCTCATTTTCTGTACCAACCTTGACACGATTGACACCCAGTCACTAAAGAGCGCTCTTACAGGTTTTTTTTTTTTTAGTTCCTGTTAACAGACTGAATTTAAACTGAATTAAGACTAAAAGTAATTGAACTCGATAACTTCTCCCCTGGAGTACAGCTTGAAAGAATCATGCGCAATAACTTTATAGGCAGGTTCTTATGTAAGCAGTCAGACTAGTTGTGTTATAATCGCCAACACAGTAAAGTGCAGCATCTGACTGTTAGATGGTTTATTAATGCTGGACTGTGTAGTTTTGCTTTTGCTCATTCTGTTGCCCGTAAATGGCATTTCAGTTTTGTTTCTCAAAAAGCCATTGTGCAGCAAATACAGTGGTTAGGGGCCAGCAATGATGCAACGTGGCTTTTCGTGGCTGGCTTCCAGAGACTGCCTTTAACACTAAGTGGTGGCTGTGCTGAGATTTGTGTGGCATTTCTCAGTGACCCAGCTCTCCATATGTGACCTGTGCCCTTTACCTGTAATGCTGTTCTCGCATGCGTGTCATCGTGCAAAAGGTGCGCATTGACCTGCACGTTGGCATAATATTTACATGCTGTGCATTGCATGCCGGAGCCCTTAAATAAAAGTTTTTAAAGTGGGTCTTGTGCGTTTGTTTTTAAGTTTAAAGAAGCGCTTTAATCCTCAGTGGCTCCTGATGTAGCGCTTTAATGAAAGATCTCCTGTTTGATCCAGGGAGGAGACACAAAACGTTTTAGCGTTGTTTCAGGAAGAGCATCCATCGCTAAAAACAAATCTGCCAAATCAAACATGCAGAGCTACCCGTTCTGGTCGCTTGAATGTAGCTGCGTATTTATCTTAATTGAATCCCGCTCAATACTTTCTCAGTCACTGGAGGCAATCAGGCACTAGTAAGTGTTAATGGACTATTGATTTAGTCCTGGAGCAGCTTGTCTTCTAAGATAATAGTGAATATGTCTTAAGCAATTAATTCCCCTGACCCCCCGGGGATCATTCATTCAGGGAATTTAAGACTTTAGGATCTGTTGCAAGTTTCCCCATTCCTTTTAGTCCAATAAGGTGCACTGTTCGGACCCCTCAGTAAAGAAAGCAATCAAAGTTTGACCACATACGCAGCTGTGCGATGCAGATGAGAGGAGAGGGGGAAGGGGGGAGACGCTGGGTCAGGTTTCTTTAAAATGAAAGATGCACTCCTTGTCCCTCTCACGCTCCCTATCGCTGGTGTTCTTCCTGTTTCCCTGTGTGAGCCCTGAGTGGGACAGCGTCTGCATCCATGAGGATCAGCTGGAGGGAATACCAATAAGCATGGAGGGCTTCTTCCCCTCTGCGGTTCTGTTCTCGGCTGAAGGGACGGTTTTGTTCCATCTCCTCGAGTGTGCCAGCTCCATTGCCTTGTTTGTGTGTGTTTACTTGGGCGTGCCAAGAGCCAGTGACAGCACACCAAACACCAAATGTTTTGTCATTTGGATCCAGTTATTTCAAACTGGTGCAAACACCTCTGCTTGTATTTGCATGTGCTTGCGTACTTGCTTGACCTGGCCCTGCGAACTGATGGCTTGTCTAGATTGCAAAAGGGATTGTGAATGCAGAACTAGCAAACATTACTTCCTGGTACTGGGGACAATGTGTTTCTGTTTGCATAAGAAAATGTCTGTGGTTATAATAATGTTCACTCACACTGAAAGGGGCAGCGGGTTCAGCAAGATGAAAAGAAATCAGCCGCACGTTCAGTGAATCTAAGCCAATATTTCTTTTATCCATCCGACTCAGAATTTTGTCAACATCCCCTGCATATCCACCCAGTCCTAAATCATTAGTGAGCTCTGCCCCTTGCACTTCCTCAGAACTTAAATGCTGAATCGCTGCTCAGTCTGTTTCTCGTGGTGGTGCAGTGGGCAGACGAGTGCGAGGCCTGCCTTTGCATGAAAAATTGAATCACTAACTAGATCATTGATCCAAGAGAGAGTACACTGCAGTGCAAGATAAGCAGCATCTGCAGCGACTTTGCCCTCGAACTGTAGCTAAGGTTCTGAGTGGGTTGTCTCAGGCCTAACAACACACAGCATTTCCTTGTTGGGTTAAGATTGAGGCTGATGCAGATGGATCTTTATGTTATGCTGTCAAGCGAGGTCAGGGCTTATTAAATGGGTCATGGTGCTGGACAGACTCTGTGTGCTATGTAGGACAGCGTGGGAGGGGAAACGGGGGGCTCGTGCTGGGTTGAGTTGTGAAGGAAGCACCCTGAGGGCACGGAGGACTCCTGCTGATCCTGCTGTTGGAGATGATGATGATGATTGGGATGATGTGTGCTGCTGAGCTCTGTTTGGGAGCAACCTCTGTTCCTGTCCTTTTTTATAACCGTTTCAGTTCTCTCTTTCTCCCACTCTGTTGTTTTTCTTCTTCTGCTCTACTGACACACTAAAATCTATTTGTGAGTCAAAACACCAGTGGGCGTACTGCTTGGCTTGCTAATTCTAAAGACAATATCTTGAAGACTTTATTTAGAATGAGAACACATCGCATTTGTAGTGATTAAACATAGTTTAAAGGCACAATTAGCGGGATTAGGGGGGGTTCAAAAATGTAACCGCGGTCTCACCGGGCTCTGGCTGTGAGTGAAAAGTAGGGCAGCTCCTCAGCAGATTTGGGGAGGACACTTTCATCAGCGTGAGGCTACTTCATTTAGCAGGACCACTCATCCGGAGAGACCTTCACATTGCTCCTGCGGTTATTCAGAGTAGCAGCAGCAGCGGTGGTGCAGATGTGCTTATTACATTGAAATGATGCAATTGCATCAATCTCGTGTGAGGAAATTGCCTACTGTCACACTTACTGATGGTTTCCAGAATGTGAAAAATGTCTGGGTTGTGTTATTCAGGTCGCTCCCACGATTATGGCCTCATCCACTTAAAAGCCACTTGTGTTTATATCACAAAGCTCCTTGTTTCATCCTTTTTAAGCTTGAAATTCAGGTGCAGCGCCAGTGTGGAAGTTTTATCAATACCTTTTACATAAATCTCACTGCAGGCCTCGGCAGTGATTCACCAGTGGTTGCCAGGTGGCCATTTGATCTATTTTGCACTCGTTCCATATTTATGTTATCTCAGCACACTGAAGCAACAGAGTAAGACCCCTGTGCTCAGTGTTTAGCCCCTAATGGTGCAGAGGACGGTATTGAACATTTCCAAAGTAAATGCTAGTGGTGGGAGAGTGCCTGAGGAGCTAGCTTTGTTCAAGTACTGCAGGAATAGCATGCAGTCTAAGCTGTCTGGTGGAACAGGCAGTTCTTTGTGACTGTCATATGAACACTGAAGGGATTCGGTAATATGAGCGAGCAATACAGCAGCTTACTTTACACTTCCTCTTAAGCGTGGCGTCATTAAGTTTCTCATTGTTCTGTATGGAAATCAGGTTTGGACTAAAAAAAATTATATGTGAAACCAATTGTTTGGTGAAGAATTGCAGCCTTGACAGGCGATAGAGCAAGACTGCAATTGGATGCAGGATTCGTCTGGCTTTACGTCAGGCCAACGACTCCATATGCAGTGGCTCAGTCCTGGACAGGGCAGAGGTAGAACATGACAAAGTAAGCTCTTTTCTGTGCAGAGAAAGACTTCTGTGTTCAATAAGGACAGATGCCAGAGAGAGTAGGATGAGGACAGAGGCTGACAAAAAGCCAGGCTTGCGTGTAGAAATAAGCGTGGCGTTCTCTGGTTACACGCGATACATAAAGAAGAATATACTATGTAAAAAAGACTAATATATATGTGTGTGTGTGTGTGTGTGTATAAATGAGATTAGTTTAAAGCCATGATGGCAGCTTAATGCTGATTTTGCCTTTGCAACAGTCTCATAACGACATGCTGATGTTTAACAATTGTCATTTTTACTGTTTTCACAGTCGAGCCCGTTAGCGTTCCAGCATTTGTAGATTTGCACTAAATGAGTGATTCTGTAATGGGCGCATGCTGTGGAGTCAGTTCGTCCTCTTCATTGCTGGAGGGATATCAGGCACTGATCTGTCAGCTCAGCCAGCACAGTTTGCCGCCATGCTTTTTTGAGCTGATTATGTTTGTGTTATCCCGGCGGTGTCCATCTTGGACTTTGAAAGCAGTGATCGAACAGAACACGTTTGAGGAACTAAACATGCCATTAGTTGCCTTGTTGACCCGATGATGGCATTACAAAGTCACGATATATATTCCTGGATTTACAGATATGTGTAAATTGTGTCACACTTCATCCAGTGGCTACTCTGGATTACAGTATGCCCCAACGTAACCACCAGCTTCTTCCAGTAATAACCAGTTCTTGCCTAACTTATCAGACTACCAAACAAGTTTGACTAGTTGAGTGTGAGGTCATAGTGCCAGCAGCAGGTAAGTGGAATTTACCTCCTTTACCTGACCTCAAACTCTATTTACAGGAAGTCAATTGAATTTGTGTAATTGGATACCCTGAATTAATAGCAATGAATAAAACAACAGCGTGACGTGCTTGATTTCTGATTTGCTTTGTATGTTTGATTGCATATTAATTAATTAACTGATGGTTGATTAAAAAAACGTGTTTTTCTGGTGTAATTTTTATTTTTGGGCATCTAAAGTGGCTGCAAGAAGTTCACGGCACTAAACATGCTATCAGTTGTGTTGATGGTTAGGTTATATAGCGGGGAAAATTGCCTTTACAACATCAGTATGTATATATTCCTGGAATCATAGTTACGTGTGCTAAATCATCAGCACGTTATCCAGCGGCTGCAGACTGATTACAGGCTGCACCAACGTGACCACGAGCACGTCCAAAACACACGTGAAGCAGTTTGTGCTTGTTCACTGTGGTACAAACACAGCGTGTTACAGTAATCATCATCATGTCATCAGATTCTCGCCTTACTTATCACACTATTAAACAAGTTTGGCTAGTTCAGGGTGACATCATAGCGCCGACAGCAGGTAAATGGCATTTACCTGTGTAATTGGATACCTCGAATCCAGCTGAATTGAGAGGGATAGTCCTGCTGAGTGTGTTTTTGTTTTAGTCTGAGCAGCGGATGATGTTATTGAGTGTGTGCACCAGGCATGTACTCATACATCATCCTGTAAGCCTCTCTCGAGGTTCACGTGGGAGTCACGTGTTGAGAAGTTTCATTATGTGGTTAACTGTGGGTGCGTTTGTCTCGTGTCAAGATACTTAGCTTGCAATACGTGATCATGACGTGGCGATGCTGAAGTGCTAAGCAAGACTGAGCCTACTTGAGTTGGCTGTTTATTTACTTGAAACTAGCAGTGTTACATTTGTTACGGATTAGTGCAGTTTTGTACTGCCTATAGTGCTTTTGTTGTACAGGCTTTAATAGCTTACACCCTCTTTCACTACAGGGGTGTTGCACTGTGATCAGCTTGCAAGATTAAGTGGTGTGTTGAGCCACCGCGCATGCTGCAGTGTTTTTACACTTTAAGCGACACTTCTGCTCTTTAAAGTGCGGCTCCGAAACGTGATTCGTTTGTTCTTCAGTTTCCTCTTCTAGTTTCCTACTAAATGTAAACTTGCTTACTCAGCCTGTATATATTCTGCTTGACTTCCTCAAACCTACAGCAGCGTGCAAAAAGTGAGCATAATGTCCAGCTTTAATCAGAAAAAACGGTTATTAACTGTAAAACTAGGGTACATTGTCTGGAATAGGGATTTTCTGCTGCCTTGCGCCTTTGTGTGACATTATCATTGACCTACATTAGATGTACATGCTCCACTTCTTTCACACTTACTAAGCGCACTTATGTGAATTTTGTCAACTGTTTTTTTTCTCTTCTATAATATAAACAGTTGACACGATTAAATTCTGGCAGATTTTCCAAAAGAGAGCATTATAGACACACCCAGATGGCCTCACAGTGTGAATTGCTTAAAAGTGCACGAGCCAGAGCTTACTATGTGGAAATATTGTATATTCTTGTTTATATCGAGAAAAAAAAAGAATGTTTATTAATTATTTAAGCTAGTAATTTGAAGCAAATGAGCTGCTGAAAACATTACTGCATTCATAGTATGAGCAGTTGGTCACATGTACTTTTACTTTACAGCTGCAGCCATAGATTGTAATGCTTAGTTAAAAATGCTGACCTACTTTTAGGTTGTTTAGCATAGCTGTGTGTCTGTGATAATGATAAAGACCCTCTGTATTAAAGACCGGTCCCCAGGAAGTAGTATGTGTAAGTGCAGATTTTATTGTCGAATAAAATATTATGTTAAAATGTCATAAATTGAGACCAAAACTAGACAACAGGCCCTGAGTTAAAAGAAAACGGTAAAATAAATATGTTACCTTTTTGAATTCAGACTTTTAATTGGAAGTCTTGATAAAATATTTACTTAAAAAATTTGGTAGAATTCTTTAGTAAATCTCCTCCCTGTAAATGCACCATTATAATACGTATACAAAATACTGTTATCTACATTTAAAAGCATGAAACAGTTATAGGATTCCTACTGCAATTGAAAACTGTGTGTGTGTGTGTGTGTGTGTGTGTGTGTGTGTGTGTGTGT
>VURO01016817.1:4840-22764 GCA_015108175.1 Pelvicachromis taeniatus
TAAAATATGCACAGGTTTACTATTTGGAGTAACCTGAAAAGTGAAAGTGCTGGTAACTGTTGCACTGTACTGTGATCTTGACTTTCACTTTTAAATAAATTTAGCTGCTTTTTAATTTGGTGGTTTTCCTGCTCTGAAAGTGAGTGGTTTGTTCAACTTTCTAGGTTATTCATCTGGTTTAAGGTCACAATGCAACAAGTGTGACCTCGATTCAAATACGAAGCACACTTTGAGCTGTACTTACATGCTGCTTGCTCAGGATAAACAGCACTTAAGTATTTGTAGGGTGTATATTTAATTCGAGTGCTGCATATATTCATTGTTTTGTTTTGTTTTTTAACAGATGAGTGTTCAAAGTGAGTCAAAAAAATTGAGCTGTGGTTTAATCATAACTTCTAGGTTTGTGTGGCTTCTGCTTTTATACTATCTGAATTGGTATGTTACCAAAATAATTTCATAATCACTTCTCTACAGGCAGATCCGACTGCTTTCATGACCGAGCCAGCTGAAGCCGTAGCAAACGCATACCTTTACTCCTCACACAACCGTCTTTCCACTGTTTCAAATTACTTTGAATTCAAGTTATTTAACTGCAGATGAAAGTGTTGAATGTTCTGTAAATTCTGGGCAACAGGACTGAGGCCAAGTCCAACATCAAAGGTTGGACACATCCACCAACCCCTGTCCAGCACCGGGTCACTGACTCTCTGTAGGTGGACACTTCCTGTTACAGGAAGGAAATGTTGCTGTGTGTTGAAAGACTTTGGAGACCAGTAAGTCAGGTTTATGGAAACAAAGCGTGAGGGTTTGGACACTGCAGCATTTCCTCAAGTTAATGTTTAAATTATATGTTTTCTCTGTCGTTGATGTGTTTCATGACAGAATCAATATTAATAGGATTTTATTAGTACCAATGTCATTATCGATTCTGCTTGTGAGGCTTCAACGGTTTTCAGCATAATCAGCACAAATAGATATCTGCATGTGAAACTGCAGTATCTGTAGGCAGGGGATAAAAATATTTGGTACCTGAAACTTTCTGGTTTCCATTTCTTAGTTTATGTTTTATGAGCGAGTCAGATTAGCATGCATGTAAAGTCTGTCTAAAGAGCAAAGGAGAGATTGCATGAGCCAAAATTCAATCAAAACCACTGTTTATTGTCTTTGCAAGAAAAAGAAAGATTTTGAGTGCCACAACGTGATATTCAGGGATTTATTCATTCACAGACTTGACAGGTGAATTTGTGCGTGTTGACCTGAAGATTGATCAAAATGCTAATTCACTAGCTGGGACCACGTCCTCATTTAGGTTTGACAGTGTTTCTAGTAGATGATGGCAGCTGGCTTGAGCATAAATTGAGGCTGCGGTTTGTGAAAGGCCTCAGACATGGCAGCTACTACCCATCTACTAATGAGAAGTGAATGAATTGAAAAAGGGAGGGAGAGTGGGGCATGAAAACAAGCTTGTCAGGGGAGGGGGAAAGAAGGGGAATGTATCGAGGAGGGGTCCCGCTCATGAAATTTCAGGTAAATTATCTTAAGTATTAGCATTAAAATTGTTTCATTCAATTTTGTTCTTGTAAGCCAAAGCACTACAGAAATAATAGAAACTAATGCAGTACAGCTACAGTATAATTATTGGTTCAGCGCTTTCATGATGGTATTTAATAACTTCAGGGCTGAAGATGTAACTGTGTGCCAAGTATAGTTAGTTTGATGAACTCCTGATCATTTGCTGACAAAATAGTCAGATGCCCTGATAGATTGGTGAAATGAAAGGTTTCATGGCTTGGCATGTCAGCCCATGCCAGCATCCTTGGTGTGCCAGAAGAAAAGTCATCTGGGTTCCTTGAATATCGGTTGATCATCTAAGGCAGTCCATTTCACATGTGGTCAAGCATCTGACTAATCAATAAGGTCTACTGCAGAGCCCGGTCTCATCACTCAGAATGGCTTTGATTGATCATTAAAGTGATACTTCAGTACTGGAATACTGCGTCATACTTGAAAATTAGTTGCTGCCTTCGATCGGACTGTGTGTAAATATCTCAGTCTGTAATCTATTATTGTTGGTGAGACAGAACAACATCCACATATTGACTTAGAGATTTTAAATTCAGGTCAGATAACACACTGAAGCCCTGTTAGGTCCAACGGACCCTGGGAATAAGAAGACGTTCTGACCCAGTAAGCCAACTCTCCCTCCATCCATTCTTTTTGTGCAGCTCTTCTATCAGTCTTGGCTGGACACTCAGTAGTTGTGGCGTCCTCCCAGTGGAGGCCCATTTTAAAGATGTCATCCACCCTTCCTTTGCATACTTTTTCCCCCTTTAGTGCAAAAACCTATTCGTTGATCCCATGGACTATTCAGCTCCTGCCACTGGTTCATTTTCTTGCTTTATGGACCACATTCCTGCTTGGTTCCTAGTGCTTTTTATCAGCAACCCTCTATGTGGCCAGCTGGTGGTCAGTATGTGTCTGTATGTTCTTTCTGGAACGGATCCACTTTGCCCTCCACAGTGAAGAGGACTGAAGGACCTGGACCACAGCCAGCTGGCCTCCAGTTAGTACAGCCGGGGGCACAATAGCAAAGCCAGGCAACACAGAGGAGGCTAATGTTGTCCAAATCATGTGTTTTCCAGCACCATTGTCCTCCCCTCTGTCTATATGCCTTAGACATAGTGACTGTGCCCATATCAAAGGGTGATTTCTGCAAACATTTGCTTAGCACACTTAAAGGACTGTAAGAGAACTTAAATGTTTGCACTGATTGGCCTTCTCAGTAGCTCAGGGAGCTCAAAAAACAAACTATTAGTACACGTGCTACAAAATTTGCCTAGTTTATGAGCGCATATATATATTTATGTCCCTGGTGAGTATACACTCAACAGGGACTTCTACACCATGCTAGTTCCTGGTTGGACCCTCTTCTCCCAGTTGCTGCAGATTTGTCATATGTACATTTCAAAGTGCTCTACTGGGTTGAGATTCGGTGACAGCATCGTGTATATGAAACTACTTTGAGATGATGAGACATGGTGTGACATCTTGCTCGATGCAGTCATCAGATGATGGATATGCTATGGTCATAAGGGGATGGACAACAACAGTACTCAAGACTGTGGCATTTGAAAAATACTCATTTGATACTAGGGTAGTAGTATCAAATGATACTGGCAAAGTGTGCCGAGAAACTATCCCCAACACATCACACCACCATAGGGCAGCACGGTGGTTAGCACTGTTACCTCATAGCAAGAAGGTCTTCCACCATCCCGGGGGCTTCTGTGTGGAGGTTGCATGTTCTCCCCGCATTTGCTGGGTTTCTCCGGCTTCCTCCCACAGTCCAAAGACATGCAGTTAGTGGGGATAGGTTAAGCTGAAGCGAATGGATGGACGGACATCACACCACCATCAGCAGCCTGAACTGCTAATGCAAGGCAGTATGGACCCATCTGAATTTGAATCACTGTTGCATCCCCCTCTTTTCATCCCAACCAGTCGCAGCAGATGGCCTGGTTCTGCCGGAGGCTTCTTCCTGTTAAAAGGGAGTTTTTCCTTCCCACTGTCGCCAAAGTGCTTGCTCATAGGGAGTCATATGATTGTTGGGTTTTTCACTGTATGTATTAGTGTAGGGTCTACCTTACAATGTAAAGCGCCTTGAGGTGACTGTTGTTGTGATTTGGCGCTATATAATTTACCTTTCACATCAATGCAGCATTTTCACCCAGAAACCTCTTGCTCACTGCATCTTTTTTTTTTTTTTTCCTCTCATGTCATTCACTGAAAAGCCTAGAGATGGTTGTGTGGGAAAATTCCAGTAGCTCAGCAGTTTCTGAAACAGTCAAGTCAGCCTGTCTGGCACCAAAAACCAAGTCACGTTCAAAGTCACTTAAATCACCGTACTTCCCCATTCTGATGCTCGGTTTAAACTTCAGCAGGTCATCTTGAGCATGCCTACAGTTGATTTGTTACTATATGAGTTATGCTTTAATGACATGTGTACATAATAAAGCATTTAGGCTAGCTAACATCTGCCATGCTACATAAACTGCTGCTATACCAGGGCTTTTTCTGAAATGCCTTCTTTACGTCCCGCTGCTGTGTGCAGACTGCAGAAATATTGACCTCTGGTGAACCTAAAGCCAGCGAATAAGAGGAAGTGCAAAAACAAGGGAAAGAAAATCCTCGAAGGAGGGCGCTGAACTCTGGCCAAGACCCTGACAGCTGTGAGACGAAGGACAGCACAGTCTCTGCTCGTCTCAGAACAGAAAGTCGCTGCAGACGTGAAAATGCAGCCGACGTCCAGAGCCGACTGTAGGAACATCGGTAAGGCAAAGACGAGATGTTAAAGAAAATAACGGAGCTTTCGGCGTTTAGTTTTTTCCTCAACATGCACATTATACATCTCTATATGAAATATTTATTATAGCGCTCTTTTTCTACATCCACCCAAAACCTATTTACCGTATATCTTCCATGAGTAGCCCGTCTCTTTTAAACTACGGTTTGAAAACATGTCACGACAAATAGACACCGGTCTCCAATAGTAGCCGGACGGCCCGGGCTACAAGTGGAAGATATACGGTATTTCAATGATTGAGATTTACAGTGATTAAAAACAGAAAACATGAACGGTTGTATCTTCTCATGTCCATGGCCTGCAGGAAATCTGAATTTAAACTGTAACAGTATAAGAGTTTAACAGATTCAGATTCACCATGTAAAGTTCTCAAAATATACATTTTATTCAAAATATGTTAATGTAACCATCAATATATTCCAGTAATTACAAAATCAGTAGTTTTGTCTTCATAATTTGATCCTCAAACAAGCCTGGATCTGCGTATGTCATGAGATCACGAGCTACGTTTGAATCAGGCCTACTGTCCCCCTTCTGCCTCATACTGAGCAGTCGGTACTTCTCTTGAACATATTCCTGTTCGTTTGATTGTAGTTATTTAATAAGGAAACGAGGTTGAATTTTGGATTGACTTGTTTGCAGCTACCCGAACTAAGCTGACTCATAACAAGATGACATCACTGTACCTAGAATAAGGGAAATGACAAACTGTTTGACGGAATTTTTACTTCCTCAATTTGAGGTGGAAAAACAAACTGACCATTGCAGAGAAATCATGCACAAAAATTACATCACTTGTGACGCTGGTGTCTTAACACTCGGTGATATCTGGGTACGCGCTCCACTCTGCAGACATTTTGGACTGCTTGGACTACTGTTGGGGCGTGGGGGTCTACTTAATCTCACAGTTCCCCCTTTGTACAACCAAAAGACTGCTAACACTATTCACCCATGTGGTTAACTGTATTTTCCTACATGTTCATCAACAGTAACAACAGACATGTAAATGCAAAAACATGGGAACATAAGAAGAACACTGACACAAACATATTTACAAAGAAGTCGGCCATCAGCAAACACCGGCATCAGAAAGCTTCCCGCCAAACGAACTTATTTCCAACTCATGGAAGACTCTTTGGCACAAACATCATTAGAGGAGCTGTTAAATTTAAGGAATAGTTTAGCATTCCTTTCCTTGCTGCAAGTTTGATGACAAGATTGATACTAAACTCGTTCTTAGTTTCGACAAACAGAAACTATTCGCCTCAACTTACCATGAAGACTCGAAACAAAGAGAAACGTCTCGCTAAGCAATGCGAAGAAAGCAAAGTCTCACTAATGTTTTTTCGCTTTTGACATGTCAAGGCAGGAAAAGGCCGCCTGCAGCGTTAATGGCTTTATTGCATTTAGATAAGCCTGCTCACGCACGCGCTCACTGGAGGCTGAACCAATCAGAGTGACTGCTGCAGTCAGGGGTTCTGCATGTGCTTGTTTTAAACTGTCACTGTGAGCGCACCAGCTATCTTAGCAATGACCAGTTTCTGAAGACTTTCAGTGTAGCTAGTAAAAATCCAGACAACTGATATTGGAGTCGAGAGTTCCTGTTAAGTGAGTTTCTCATCCTGCAGAGAGATTTAAAAAAACGTCTTCAAACAATAGCTCGTTGTTTCGCCCCTGCATTCACGTCACTGGATTAATCTTTTGCTCTCAGACTCTTTGCTTGCTGAGATGTAAACTGTTCAATATTTCTCAGACTACAACAACCAGACAACCTCCGACAGCAAAAATCTCTTTGTCTTCAGTCTGGGTGTTAATGTGCTGATTATATATCTGTCCATAGAAGTTATATTTCAGTAAATTAAGCTACGTAGCTGCTGGCTCTAGCTCCTCTCATCAACTGTTTCTAAAATGTTGAAATATTCCTTTAATTCAGCAGACAAACCACTACATATACTGCTTTTATCTGGAGGGGGGGGGCGGACACATTACCTGATAGAACAGCCTGGGGTCGCTAAATACCAAAGATACTGATTCATTTTGGATCTTCTGAAAACTTATTCTTCATTTACAGTAATCATTACATAACAGTTTCAGTTTATAAGACAAATACAGTGAGTCAGGGGGAAGTAAAGCCACACAATGGCCACCAGGGGGAAAAACTAAACATAAACAAATAACACTGTAATTTGTAGTGACATATCCATGAATCCATCCGGTATGACGGCTTGTTTTTTTATTATTATTACATGTACATAACGCAGACAATAACCCTCATTTCATTTGAACATCCTCAGCTGGGAAGATTCGCCTCCCTCCACCAACTCAAACACACACTCTCCACATGCCATCCAAATAATAAATACACTCCACTTTAGAAACCGTCTTCTTTTTGTTTGTTTTTGTTTGTTTTCTTTATACTTTACATTTCATAAATAAAACATGTACAGTAATTTTCAACCACGTTTGCTTAAATTATCTATGCAAGTGAGCACAAAGTGAATTATGCGTAAAACAAAGCCTGTCAGTTTAGTTTCCACGTGAGAGGACGATGAGGTGACGGAATATAGTGACCGTTTCAAACACTAGTGCAGTACTTTCACTCCTGCAGGTTTTCTCTCACTGTAGAAGTACACTTCATGAGCATTTTAACACTGTGTTATGGCATTCCTTCCACTTACTTTTTCAGGCAGCGTGTCAACACGGAAAGAGATTTCACACATCTCCTTTTGCTGTTGTGTTGTACTACAACAACATGGTGTATTACAATATAGCAGGACCCTTCCAGGATGACTGCCCTGCTTGTTTGAACATGACAAGAATGTGGCGTGATAACAACATTAGTTTATCCTGGAAGAAATGCTGCTTTAATGAAATGATACCCATCTGTTCGTGGGGTTGTGACAGTTTCTTCCATGTGTGAAGGTGGAGGATTCAGTACCCTGCGATCTTCTAATTTTAAATTTCTGACCTTTTCCAAGTGAAAGGTTGTCAAAAAACACTCCCCACCCTCTTTGATTATTAACAGGGAGAGCGCGGCCAGTGATACCACTTCTCCTCTCTTTACATTTGTTCTGTAAAGAGACGCCAAGTATGAAAGGAATTTTATCCACTTCTCAGTTGCACTTTAAAGGAGGAGTTACAAGACTGGGAGGTGAAAGGAAATGTTTTCATACTTTAACCGGGCCACCCGTCTTGAAGACATTTTTGAACTGGGAGTGGTGAAGGATGTTCAGAGACTTTCCTTCTTTCTTCTCCTCCCTGCCAAAGAGCCTTCCCTTGCTTCCCTCCTCTCTGTGCAAGCATTTCCTGTTTTGGTAACAGTCACATGACCACGCCACTATGACACGCAGCAGCAGGTCCGCACCTTCGGCTGCTCCTCCTCTACAGGCTGCTTCAATTTGAGAAGGGGCGGGTCGCCACTGGCCGGGGTATAATACACGGCATTGCCATTGGAGGAGACCAGCGGCATGCGAGGATCCTCAGAGGTGGTTTTGGCATCAGTGAAGGAGTCTGTGGAGCCGTTACCAAGGTGACCGTTGAACAAGGGGTGGTTCAAGAGCTTGGCGGCAGCTCTCTGCTTCTTCAGCTCTGACAGGGTCTGAGGGCGTTCTTTTGGCCAGGCTTCCTCCTGGGACGGCTGGGTGGTGACAACCCCACCCTTACTGGACGTCGGTGTGCTGCCATTGGAGGGAGGCTGAGGTGGCATGGATGTTGTCGTGGAGATGAGGCCGTTCTGCTTGCTGCTGACATCTTTGAGGATGGTGGGTAGGTTGGACTTGTCGGGCAGCTCCACGGCTACAACGGGCTTGACCTGCAAGACATCAATAAGGATTACTTTAATCCTCTGTTGGGCTTTCTTTTAGATCATTAAATACACAAAGGCCTGACTGTGCAGGGCAGATCAGCAAACTTTGATCCGCTGCCGAGGCTTACCAAGTTCAAATGAAATAAGATGTAAAGACAATTTATTTGCTTCATTAAAGAGAAAATCTCCCAGCCGTTCAGAGTTATTTTGTGCCAGAGCTATAAGCAGCATTGGAAATAGAGACTACTGATAATGGAAGACAGTATTTCAGTTTGGGTTTTTTTTTTCCTGTTGTGGGTTTCCTTTTGTGTAGTTGCTCCTGGGTGCTGGAGGAAGTCCTCTGTCTGATTCAACTAAATGTGACATTTCAGCTTCTGAGTGGGAAGAATCATCTTTCTGCTTTTCAAAACCCTTCTACCTATGCTTAAAAATATCTCACACACACACAGTCATCTGACAGCGTGTGTGTGTGTGTGTGACAGGGTGGTAAATTCCACCAAGCCACCCCGCAACCAAATAAAAAAACCAAAGTTACAACTGTTTTTAAAAAAAAGAAAGTGGAAAGAGCTATTTACGTAATCCTTAAAAATACTCTTACATTGAGTACTTGGCTATTCTCTTGATCAGACTCCTTTTCTTTCTCGTCCTCGTCTTCCTTTTCTTTCCTCCACACGATGGCCTCGGTCTCGTACTCTTTACGACACAGGTTGTGTCTGTCCGACAAACTGGCTCGCCGCACCACTTTTCTGTGAACACAAGTGAAGTTCCCAGTAAGAAAAATCAGCTAAAAAAAATAAAATAACAGCTTATTATATATAAATATTTTCATGCTACTTTTACACTTGAAAGTTAAAGAGCAGAAGAAATTATGCACACACTATACTGACAGCCCCATTATGTCAGACTTCTATTAACCACTCTACTGTTAAATCTAAACACAGCTGTAAGTACGCAGCACAGATGTTTTGTCTGCTTTCTCAGTAGTAGCCTGTAGTAGCCATACTACCACCAACAGATGTCAGCACATACCCACGACTGCCTGCACTGGACGTTCGCCTGCACAGTGAGGTTTTGTGCTTGAGCTGTGACTTCATGATAATGTCGTGTTTGTGTTTCAGGTCCAGCAGGATGGCTCTGAACTCCTCGTCCTCACACAGGTCTTAAAGCGACACGGGTAAAAGGGACACTGTTAGCACTTAGTAGGAAATAATGTTTAATATAAAACTGAACAAGCTGGAAATGAGACGATACTTTTGTTTCTGAACCCACTACCAGGTGGACTGACGAGTGAGTGTTACAGTATACTGTAGACATACCAATTGGAGTCTCTTCTAGAAAGGTCTTGGCATTGAGACTGGCTCCGTGAGACACCAGCAGCTCTGCCACATGCATCTGAAGGAGCAACAACAACAATGGAAGCAAACTGTATTAATGGTTCCAGAAACCTTTGTGTGCGCCTGAGCCTCTTATCTCTTTCCTGTTGTGTTTTCCTTACCTGACCCCAGCACGCTGCAGCATGAAGAGGCTGCCATCCATCTGAGTCTCTGAGGTCCACACGAGCCCCCCCCTCCAGCAGCAGCTCTGCAGCTTGCACGTAGCCATTTGCTGCTGCGATGTGTAGCTGCAACAACAGAGGAGGGAACAGAGGTTTTTCTTTTTCCCCCCCCAGTGCTCAGGATTTACTGTTTGCATGCAAAAAAACTAGTGTGAAATTCATATTAAAGTGGCAATGTACATGCCAAAGAAGGTTATATAGTGGTGACCCTGAATCCTCCCTTAGTTATGCTGCGATAGGTTCAGACTGCTGGGGGACCCCCTTGATGCATTGAGTTTTTCTTTTTCAGTCACTTTTCTCATTCACCTGCATTCAAACATACTTGTTATTAATCTCTGGCTCTCTTCCACAGCATGTCTTTTATCCTGTCTTCCTTCTTTCACCCCAGCCCGTCGCAGCAGATGACCCCGCCCCTCCCTGAGCCTGGTTCTGCCGGAGGTTTCTTCCTGTTAAAAGGGAGTTTTTCCTTCCCACTGTCGCCAAAGTGCTAGCTCATAGGGGGTCATATGATTGTTGGGTTTTTCACTGTATGTATTATTGTAGGGTCTACCTAACAATGTAAAGCGCTTTGAGGTGACTGTTGTTGTGGTTTGGCGCTATATAAATAAAATTGAATTGAATTGGTAACTTACAATTGCTCACTATATGAAACATTACACCTGCAAAAATCTACAAATCAAGTATTTACTTGCGTCTAAGTTTGAAGATGTCAATTTATTACTGTGCATCTTCTAATATTATTTCAAATTAGATTCTGCTCAAATTAGGCTGAGCCTGCCTCCATGAAACAACATCATCTGTTAATGTTAAGATTTTAATTCCTGTCCTAGCCTCATAAAACTCCTTCCTGCAACATTTCATCACTCCGAGGAAAATTGTAATCTTGCCCGAGACACCTATCCAACATACTGTAAGAAAAAAACCAACTGAAACTAATTTAACATTTTTGGACAATGAAACCTAAATCTGAAAACAAACATTTTATAGCAAAGTGACATTTATAAAGAGCTTCTCACAGAGAAGAAGTGGGAAAGCACAGAACAACAAAATGGAGTGAAACAGGGGAGTGCTGAAATAGCAATCCAAAATCAAGTTAAGACACACAAAGTAAACATCCATCCATTCTCTCCCACCTATCCTTATCAGGGTTGTGGGGAGCCTGGAGCTATCCCAGCCATAACAGGGTGAGAGGCAGGGTACACCCAGGACAGGTCAAGGCTAACACAGAGACAGACTACCAGTCACACTCACACCTGCAGGCAATTTAGAATGATTAGTTAACCTAACCCCACTGACTGCATGTCTTTGACTGTGGGAGGAAGCCAGAGCACCCGGAGAAAACCCATGCAAACATGGGAACATCATGTAAACTCCACACAGAAAGACCCCGGCTGGTTGGTGAAGTCGAACGCCACTGAGGCAACAGTGCTAACCACTGCACCGCCGTGCCTCCCAACTGTAATAACAATGTTTATTATTAAAGTAAACAGGTAGTTTAAAAAGAGCTAATCAATGAAAGTCTCAACACACTGAGGGGCTTTGTCCCTCAGTGTGTTCAGTATGAAGCTGGGATAAATAATCTGAAGACTGGCTATTTAGTGCTCTGTATGAGAAAGAATTTTAAAGTAGAATATGGTAATAGTAACATTTTTGTTTGTTGCTTAGAGGCATGAAACAGATGATTTATCTAATATAACAGGGCAATATAACAATCTAACCACAATAACATTCACGCATCGACAATTTTCTCCAGTTTAGCAAAGAAGACCATATATTATTATTTAGCAATCGTCTTTAAATAAAAGGTAACGGGAACAGGAAATACGTTTTACCGGCGAATCAAAGCCCAGAGTGTAATCAGACGATCCAAGGTTTCAAACTCTGAACCTAAAGAAGCAAAAGCTTGACTGACTTCAGGATATGATTCAGGAGCTAGAATTGTGCTCTCACGGTTGACATTTAGAAGAAGGTAATGGCTAGAGAGCCATTAATGTGGGTTAAACAGTGGACTAGGGTTGACAGCCTATTCAGCTGCTGATGCTAAAATTGCATATCAACGTAATGTCACTGGCATAGAAACGATAAGAAATGTCAGAAAAAGGCTGAATGATGGCAGATGAAGAAACAACATTGACAGAAAAATAATAAAGGACCCAGAACTGAACCTTGTGGAACTCCACAGGTTAAGGAGGCGATGTTCAGCCTAACAGAGACGATCTTATCAGATACATAGGAAGAAAACCAATCTGACAAAGAGCCAGGGATAAGAAAAGGAGGGAGAAATAATGAAAAAAATCCAAAGTATAATTACTCTGCTTACACCAAGTCTCTTTTTTGGCATTTTGCTTTATTTTTTTTTTGTATTAGTATTTGGTATCAAAATACTTCTGATCAGTTTTATAGCAACTAACTAACTAATGACCTAATTCAGCTCCACTTTATACATTTAAAAGAGACGCAAAGAGAGTATAAGATGCTTTCAGTAACCTTCAAAAGTTCTTTTAGCAGGAAACAATCTGTTTTCATACTTTTGTTTTGCTTTTTTTTTAAATCGCCAAACTGAAAATTGTTATCTTTAGTTTTTCCTTGCTGCCTTCTTTGAATATTTTCATTTCCTGGACTTCAAATTACTGAATGCCTGAAAAACAAAAATATAATATTATGGCAGAACTTGCCCTTTCATTCTGCCGATTTTCACACAAACTCTGGCTGTGAGGTTGAATTGTTTGGTCTGAACAATAACAAATAGGTATAAAATATGTTTATTGCAGCAGGGAAGTTGGGAAGTGCTGTGATGTTCATGAAAGTTTAGTTTGCAGCTTCAAGTGTCAGTTACAGGAACTGTACTCGGTGTTGTTTGGCTCTTTTGCTTGTGCCATGTGTGCCAGCTACAGTCGGTGAGGGAGGCAGCGAGGCATCTAAGGGTGTACTAAACATGTTAGATGAAAACTAACTGGACGGCTAGATGGAACCAACAAGAGTTTACTGAAAACAGTGAGAGTGTGAGGAGTGTTCGAGCCGCCATCAACATTCCGAGAAGACTGAATATCAAATCCCAGAAGTCCTTTACAAGCATCTATGAGCTGTGAGACATACAGAATCAGCCAAAGGAAATAGGCTAAAGTTGTCTTACATGCCATAATAATACAACTAAGGAAAATATTAGTTTAACTAATATCAGTCCTAACCAAACCGGTGGACCGACACTGGGCGTGTCACAAATGCCAAAAGTTTCATCATGTCAGCATACTGCGAGCAGTTCCTCCCACAGTGCCACCAGCAACATGTCCCGATTTACCCTTCCACTGGTCAAACGCAAGCCGGGATAAGTACTCTCTTGTCTTCAGTTTTCATCCACAAACTAACGACATGCAGCTAAATGTGTGACTAGAGAACTGAAATAACCTTCATCACCGTATCTTAACTTAACAATGTGTTTCACTTGTTATTTCCGGTCTGAAATGCTTTGTGTGCATGTGAAACTTAACTCGCCTCACTTGTTCTCCTTCACGAGGCTAAAAATATTGTTTTCTTAAAAAATAACCTGAGATGACAGTAATTGAGAAGAGAGGACTCAATAATAGAGCCATAAGTTAGGAGGCAGGCAACAACTCGGTGCACTTAGCAAAACTGCTCATCTACTGGGATTTTCCCTCACAACCGTCACTGGGGTTTATAGAGAATGATCTGTAAACGTGAAAATATCCAGTGAGTTCTCTGGGTGAAAATGACTCATCGATGTCAGAGGTCAGAGGAGAACGGCTAGACTGCTTCGAGGCGATGAAGGCAAGAATAACTCATAACCACTCATTACAACCAAAATATGCAGAAGATCAACTCTGAACACTCAACGAACCTTTAAACAGTTGGAGTACAGCAGGAAAGACCACAGCGTGGGCCACTTCAGACTCAATTTCGGCTGCAACGTTTCGATGTTAAAGCCAGAATTTAAGCAACATGAAAGCATGGATCCATCCTGGTTTCTATTATACAGTATTATAGTATAATATTATACAGTTCAGGCTGGTGGTGGTGGTGATGTAATGATGTGGGGGGTATTTTTTGGCACACACTGGGCCACCCATTACTACCAATTGAGCATCATTTATATGCAGCAGCCTGCCTCAGTACTGCAGTTGACCATATCTGTTTATGACCACAGCATACCCATCTTCTGATGGCTTCTTCCAGCAGGATACAACGATCAAACCATCTCAAACTGGTTTTTTAAGCATAACAATGAGCTCACTGTTTTCAAATAGTCTGCACAGTCACCAGACATCAATCCATCCACAACCAAATGGCAGAGAAACATTTCCAGCACGTTGCTAAATCTACACAGTGAAGAATTAAGGCACTTGAGGCCCTGCCTAGCACTAGCAAAGTGTACTGTACCTAACAAAGTGTCCAGCAAGTGTATTTTTATATATAAACTTTGTGTTTATGTGTCAGGTTTACTTACTACTTTATTTACTTTTTTGCATAAACGTCAAATAAAAACTAAAAAAAAAAGTCTCTTCTCAATCGGTCTGAAGTCACAAGGCGTACAAATCATTGTGCCTGCACATCAAAACAAAATGATAAAAATGCATTTCACTGGAAAACAAAAGATTAACCTTACATAACTTCCTGTCAGTTCAGGGTCTCTTCCTCTCATCTGTGCCAGGGATTTTAATAAGGCATGCTCTAGTTTGCTTCATCATGCTCGAATGAAGATTAACAGGATGTAGAAAGCAAAGGGACAAGCAGCTCAATCACACAATCTGTAGTAAGACTTTAAAGCTTAACAGGGTTATTCTGGGATACTACCATCCCCTAGCTACTTTCATCCAGTGATCCGTCACTGTGTTTCCCCTGTGTAGCTAAAACCCTAATACATAATAAAGACTTCATTAAGGCATCTGACATTATACGCTCTACTCAGTAAATTATGTGCTAATGATTTTTTTTGGTACCTTGCTTGACTTTTATTGCATCACTGTACTGATGTGCAAAACAAAACAAATTTAGGGACTTATTAGGTACACACAATCCTCGCATATCTCTGCCTTTCTTAGTTTTCATTCTCTTGTCCACTTCATCTCTCTAATTACACTTATGGCATCAAACATTTAAACTTTAGGGGTTGCCATAAAAAGCACACAAAAGGCCAACAGGGGAATACCAAATGTCCAATCTGATCATGTTTCCTTTGATGAAGTGCTGCTTTTACGATTCTCGTTATGTGGCCCCACTTCTCTTAAATGCACTTTTATCACCGCTGCAGGTTTATTGTAATCTAACATTTGTTTAAATAGCGACTGCAGGTATACTGAGCACTCAGACCATTTAAGATCATACAGCTGATTTGCCTTTAAAAAAAAAATGATAATGAGGCTCTAAATGCCTGATTAGCTTTGAAGGTTTTACGGCCTCGCGAGACAGTGTTGCAGAGAAAACTCCTCTTTAAAAGGTGAATCTGTAATAAAGACAGTCCACTGAATATTTACACACCGTTTGCTTTTTTCCACCCCTATTTGTTCAGACCTGCGATGTCTGATATTAAGGCGAGAGGTTTGCATGTTTCTCTCTGCAGTGTTTCACCTGGAACCTGGTGGGTAGGAGGGTTCGTTTAATTTTGAGCTCTCTGTCTTGTTTCATTTTTAAAATGCATTTTCTTCATTTCCTATCGCACATACTGTTAATGTGGTCGAGATCAAAGTTTCCAGTAATGAGGCCAGCATATATCCAAATAATCCCTATGAGCCAACAGCTTACTTCATGCAGACAGCTTTAAAATGAACCAATTCAGGCAGCTTTTTTCTACTCCTGGCTGTGACGTTAATAAAAATGCATATCCCTAACATGGTCACTCAGCCACACGTCTATATATGAGCAAAGAAGCCCAGAGGGGTGTACTACGGGGCGAGTTTAATGGGACAGCAAGCCGTGTTGAGCTTAAAGTCAGAGTTTTCCAGTGTCATGACGCTAGCCCTGCTCTCTCTGCCTCTGCTAATATTTTATATATACAAACTTGCTGCATAACGTTCAGTTTGTGACGCAGAAAATGTGTTTTTGTTCTTGGTGCTAATCTGCTGCTGAACCTCTTTTATACCTGCTGGACTTACAGCTACAAGAAAAATGGAAATAATATAATTTCATTGCTGACTAAACCAAAGTGATTTCCGTGTCTTCTTTATTATGCTAAAGGAGAATCTCAGACTTGAACACAATCAATAATTTTTAGTTTTTAAATGTGTAAAAGGTTTCAGAACTCTAACGTACAGTTAATTTTAGATACAAACAGCAGTACCAACACCGGACCGAGCAATAAAATACATGATGTTCATAATTTTCTGCAGCATTGCTCTCGTCTTCTTTGCAGCAACAAGGTTGTATTTTACTAATATAAAATTATAGCCCTCCACCTTCTGATCATCTAATAATATTTCTGATTGGAGTAGACGATGCTCACTTGATCCATTTAGTTCAGAAGAGTGAAACGATGCGTTAAACACCAACTTTTACGTGAGCCTGCACTGATTCTGAAGGAGGAGCCAGGTTGGGTTAACAGAGAAAGTCGATCCTGACTGGGGCTTTGGATTTTGTCAAGCCAGATAACACAAAGAAAGCTTGGCACGACAGTGGATAAACTGAGGCGCTGCACCAAGTCCCAGTGTAAGACGAATCAGATGAATTTTATAAATGTGTATCATCCAAAACTACTTTCGCAGAATCCAAGGGTAGAAATATGGAGCTACAAATGAGCACAATAGGACCACTTTCACAAGCTTACATGAAAAAATGGCTTCAGCCAAGAAGATAATATTAATACCATTTCCTCTTTATTGCATCAAGATTTGTTTGCTTGGATAACCCAACAAAAATGGCGAGTAAGACTTAAACCCCGATATTAGAAACCTCCGTGTGATTCACCCTCCAGAGCGTACAGACAATTAAAGCAGTGAAACGGCAACACCTTAACTGCACGGCTGTAATGCATGTGTCTGTCCACCCTGCCAAACTTTCCTCGTCTTTGAATGTAGCAATATTAATATCTGTTTTCCCTTTTTTAATATTGCAAAAACATTATTTCTGAAGAGCAAGAGCAGCAGCTGCGGTCCAGGAGATATCACAGTGAAGATTATAACCTCTCGAGACAATTTCCACCCTCATCTGTGTCAGACTACTCCAACAGAAGCTACCCGCAGTAACAAACACTTGTAGCTAATTTAAAGTCACAGTCAATCATATCTCAGACAATGTATTGCAGAGCAGCTACACAAAGGCAGCTGCATTAACTGCCTATTAACACCACACACAGAGCTATGCCAAATCAGTGAGCGCATTACATCACATTTTATATTAATCTAAGTGTATTTATGCAGTATGTACGTCACATATTATGATGTTAAGCGAGCACGCCGTGTTCCACAGAAACAGAATTAAATGTTGGCAATATTAAAGCAGGAAGAACTTCAGGGATGCCGTTTTAAATTGTGTTTAGTTGAGATCTTTAGAAGAGAATCACAGCAGAGAAACTTACCAGAGTAGCTCCCTGAGAGTCCTGCTGGTTGACCTTTTCTCCTTGACTCAGCAGTTCCTGAATGTCTCCTATCATCTTCCTCTCTGTCGACGCTCGCGTTTCGTTGATCATCTCCTGGGTGATGCCTGTCAGTCAAACATTCAGGCAGAGTAGCCAGAGTTAATCACAGGGGAGTTTGGTCCTGACACCTTTAATATATAACTGCAACCTGGCCTGCTGGAATGGTTTTTGATACACATATCTGAATATAAATGTAAAAAGTTACACTGCAATGTCTTCTTGTTATCTTTTAATCAAGAAGGATGTTTTCTGCCAGCAACAGTTTCCACAGTAGGTTTGAAGCAAAGCAGAAATAACTGTTTTTTGTGATCTTGGTTTGATAATATTATAAAGAAATGTGGCATTTTTTTTTTTTAAATGTAAAAAATAATGCCAGCGTTGAAGGTGAATTTAATCTTCTTTAATGTGAAAATCACTACAGAGCTGCAAACATTTGGATTTGACCTTCTGAAAGTATAAAGTGACCACTTTCTTCAGTTAGCAGAGTAGTTTATTCTCATGCTGGCTGTCCTTCTACGTCCTGGCAAAGAGGTTTTGTTTGCAAAGACAGTTTGGCCCAGTTCAAGCTCAGGTGTTTCAGGATGTCACTTCCACTCTAAATTCCTCCTTTAATCCA
>VURO01016825.1:1854-12490 GCA_015108175.1 Pelvicachromis taeniatus
GGGGGTTATTGCGATGGCTTTGGCTGTGGGTCAGGAATGAATTCCAGCGCCCAGAGTGAAAGAGAGTAGGATCCAGCAGTGGCTGTTATTGATCAGATGTTGTTTTATTGAGCTTTCCAGATAGAAAACAAACTGCATGAGGGGAGTAAAAAAATAATTGAATCACACAAATAAGCTAACTTGTTATAGTGAAAATCTTTTAAGCTGACTGCACTCCGACGATCTCTGCCCATTCGTGTCAATTGTTTCTTTGTCTTCATGCGTTTCAGATACCTGGTGGGTGGTGAAGGGATTGTCGGTGCTAACTGGAGGCACCTGGGCCCGGTGTTCTCAGTCTACAAGCCTTAGGATGTTGCTGGCACCCTTCTTCTCTGGCCTGGCAGGGAGCCCTGTGGTTATGTCATCTTAGTTTCTCTTCAGTTTTTTTTTTCCTGTTTGTTTTGTTTTCCTGCACCTCGCACACTCGCACACACTCATGCACAGCTAGATATCCTACTGATCTGCAGGAATAACTTCTTATGTAATTTTGTTATATATTCAGTAACTTCAGTTTATGAAAATATTTTGGCTGCTAAAAACCACGAGCCTTCCCTTTTTATCAGAGAAATATGAGCTGTTGTGACAATAGAGATGGAAAAAAATGAGATAGGATAAGCAAAGTCATTTAAAATAAGTCAATGGAGAGAAGCAGCCAAAAAAAAGAAGTTGGAGACGTTCTTGTAATAAACTGGTTTAACTTGTTGGTCTGCATTAAAACTTAATTTTATATTATGTCTGTCTTTGCAAAATTTACACATGCCCTACTAAACTTTGACTGGCAACTGTGACTCATCAGGGGATTGACAGTTTGGCTCTAAGCTGTACACAACATTACATATTTATTTATCAATACATCAAAACATTCATATGTTTTGCAATCTAAAACTCTCTTAATAAACTTACCAGTCTCAGTATGTTTTGGTGGTCAATATTTTATGCCCTGACTTGTGCCAAATCGATACCTATATATTTTCAAAGGCCATCGTTTTGATGGGGAGTTTTATTTGCTGTGCACCAGGGACAAGTGTTGGACCAGAGTTTGCACTCCACCAGATGGCAACATTACCAGTGACTGTTTATTTCAATACAAACTGGATTCCAGCATATGGGCAGACAATTTAGAAACTTTAGATGAATGACCACTATGTAATTGTGCATCTGTGTGTTTTTGTGTGAGCAGTATTGCTTTAGCAGCCTGGCTATTGCTCAGACTATGCATTATTTCATGTGTTTTGGGCGATTTATACTGCAAAGAAATAGGTTCACATCCTTTATGATTGATTGGGCTGGTAAAGACTCCAATCCGGTCCACTGGAGTGCTTTAGAAAATATGATGAAGAGCATAAATTGTGTACTTTTACTTTCATAAATGGTATGGCATTACCCAACAATAAAGGCCACTCATACTGCTCTGAAATACTCAAGTAAGAAATAAACAATTACATTTTTTCAGTATCTACGATCTTGTTTTCCCCCCAATGAAATAAATCAGAGCATTTTCTGTGAATTAATTTTTAATTTTAATTTTTTTTAAATTGTGTTTTATAATTACAGACCAGTCAATAAGCTACCAGTCTAGGGAGCTTAGAAAGAAATCAACTGGACTTATTTAAGTTGCTTTCTTTTCAAGCTCCTTAGACTGGATGACTGAGAACATGCGGAGACAATGAGCTACCAGCATTTTTCTGTAATTTTACACATTTTCTTTTGACTATTTCAACCCAAACAGTCATGCTGACAGATTTCTCTTATTTACTAGGGCAACATTTCTTTTTCCATGTAGAAAAACTCAGATGTAGAATTCTTTTTCTTATATTAAACTATTAATGTGAGGTCAAAACAAATTTATGCCCGAAAGGGGAGATTCACTTGTCCAACCTACTTAAAATCAAAGTGGGCTGTATGTGGCATATAATCTAAAATGAGTTTGACATTACTGCTATAGCGTGACAAAGTTCATTATGCAGTATTAGCCCTAGTCGCCATGTACTTACTATATGAAACTCAACAATTGCACAAACACACTCTTCCTCATCAGACTGAAACAATATTATATCACCATGATATAGAACAGCTGAAAACAGAACAGTGGCAAAAAATTATTATAAAAATAGTACAGTGTTTATAAACAGCTTTATATACCTAGAGGCAATATAAAGGGATTCAAATAAAGGCTACAGGTTTTTATAAATTTACAATAAACTTTAGTACCTGCTTCAATTTATTCAGTTCTCAAAATTACAGTGGCCCATTGCTACTCCTCTGGATCGGATTCACCCGAAAATGCAAAAACATATGATTCAATACACTCATTTTAGAATCCATACACCCAATTATGTTGTCTTAAATAGGTGATCAGATTGATAATCCTGCAAAGCTGTAGTAAAAATGGCTCAGACTTTGTTATGTAATGAGTTACATATGTACTTTGGTATACTTCTGTAGTTGATAAAAAAAACAATACAAACTCATACTTGTTAATCTTTTACAAACAAAAACATGACATAAAACTAAAAGCAAGTGCTACTATTGGGCTGATGGTTAAAGTCCAAAGGGCAACAAACAAACAAAGGAACCAAATTTACTCAGCGAGCACAGGAGGACCAGCATCAGACAATCTGACAAAGGCTACAAGGAGAACAGGTCTATTTATACACAGAGGGTGATTAGGGGAGTAGAGACAGCTGGAGAAAACAAGATACAGGTGCCGACAATCACAGGAGAGAAGTAAAACTCAAAGCAAGTCACAGGAGAGCGTTATCAAAGCAAAACAGGAAATAACCCAAAAGATAACTACTAAAGACTCGACCTAAAACACAATACATAGGGAGCACAGAGGAGGTTGGAACAATAAACTCAAGATAGAAACCAAAGCACAACGAAACACAAGAACTAAAACTGTTCACTTGACCTGGAGTAAGGTGAAGACAGAAAGAGGAAGAGAAAACAATGAGGAAACTAAACACAAATAACAAACTCCATAATTGCCAAATCGTAACTACAAACTAAATGCAACAAGAACTAAAGGTTCAATATATTAGAGGTAATAAAAGCAAAACAACTAACTAATAATAATCAAAGAGTAGGAGCATTCGAACTACATTGAAACCAAACAACTGGGACCAAACAATGAAAGACTGCTAAAATATACAACAGCACCATTAGCTAGCAGGCAAAATTTGCCATTTAGTCAAAAGATGACCCTATAATTTGAGTTGACTAATCCATGAGTGCCAAAGGCTGAGAGGATGAAATCTGAATAACAACTGTGTTTCCTGAATGATTGTTTTGTGTCTATAATTAACATCTGGTTTTCATAATAGATCATAATTACAGGAGGATGCAGAGTGCAGACACTATTTACCATGTTTTTTTTTTTTTTATGTGTGCACAAGGTTGTATTAGGGCCTGTATGCATGAATATCTGACATTACTTTTAGAATACATAGCTTTAAGAAGAATTATCCTTGTCAAGGTCTGGTTTATCTCTTTATCCCTCATTTCTCACTTTGCTTATGCACCCACACTTCCATCAAATATGCTTTTTTTCACTTTTGTATCTAATCAGAGTTATTCAGTATAAATGGGTTCAGACCTTGAATGAGTCCACTGAAAGCTGAGGGCCAACGTTTGCAAAGTGCAATATGGCATATACCGTGTGCTTACATGTGTGTCTGTGTTTACACTTAGAAATAATGTGAGAATTTTTTTTTTCTCAGCGTGAAATAATTTGACATGATTTTGTGTTTTAATCTTTAATGTAAAGGATATACTGTCTTTTTTTTCTTATTTGGACTTCGACATTGATTTTCAGTGCTAATCCATGAGCATTCGGACAGTGACGATTTCCTTTTTCTCATTTGGCGTCTGTACACCATGATATTTAATTAAAATGGGATTGAAGTGCAAACAATTCCGCTTAAATTTAATAAATGTATCAAATTAACTGTCCCCCATTTTCAAAGGCTCAAACTGAAAAACCCATGGACATCACCGAATCCTGGGTTTGTTCCCTTGAGATGCTCTGCCAGGTCTTTACAGCAGCCACCTTCAGTTGCTGCTTATCTGTGCTTTTCTCTTCATTGCTATATTGTGTTTAAATCAGGTGACAGACTGAGGTATCAAACAATATCCCATTTTGCCTTGGGAAACTCATGGGCTGCTTTTGAAGTGTGCTTTGGGTCTTTATCCGCTTGCACTGTGAAGTGCTGTACAATCAGTTTTGAGGCAATTGGCTGACTGAGCAGAGTAAAGCCTTTATAAACTTTAGAATTCATCCTGCTACTTCTGTTAGCTGTCACATCATCAATAACATTACCTCCACCATGTTTGAAAGATGATATGGTGTGCTTCGCATCGTGAGCTTTTCCTTTATTTCTCCATGATTTTCTCTTCCCATCGTTCTGGTACAAGTTCATCTTGATGTCATCTGTGCAGACTCCTTAAGATGCTTCAGACAGAGTCTAATCTGGTCTTCTTGTTCCAAACAGTGGGTGTAACCTTGTTGCAAACTCTCCATATTTATATGCATACAGCTCTGCATTGCACACTTTGACAATGATACGCCTACAAATTCTGACAGCGAGTCAGAGGCAAAAACAAAAGATTTATCAGATTCAATACACAGGATTTCTTTTAACTTCAGTGTTGTTGTTGGCTGATATGACTTTATCTCTTAGCTACATTAGTGGTGGGGATGAGTCAACACACAGTTTGTTGTGTTACACTGATTGCCTTGTTGTTTCCAGCTGCTGGGAGCAATCCAAACTGGATGCTTGATGAGGAAGGATGGCACCTTTGAGAGGAGGGTCCAGGTCTGAGTCAAGGCAGTTTCATACGTTCCAATCAGTGACTGGGGACTTTTAAAGCTACTGCTTTAACAGCTGTTTACTGTGTTTCTGGTGTGTTTCAATGAAGCACACCAGAATGCTTATGATTATGTAAACATAATAAAGATATGTTTCTTTTTTTCATGTCATATCACTCTTTGTAGTTAAACCCTTAAGGTGGTAAGAATATTTATTGACGTTAATAGTACTATTATGATATTATGAAATTAAATAAATGTCACCTGATGACAAACTCTTCCACATGTATAATAAAAGGTTATTATTCACAACATATTTATTATTATTATTATTATTATTATTATTATTATTATTATTAAGGGTGGGTCTCAATGACAAATGTAATAATCAGTCAGAAGGGACTTTCCTATGTAATGCTGGAATGCTCCAATTCATACTCTAAATCACAGGTGTCAAACTTCAGTCCTCGAGGGTCGGTGTCCTGAAACTTTTCCTTGTGTCCCTGCTGCAACACACCTGAATAAAATTAGTAGGTCATTAGCAAAACTCTATAGAACTTGGCTGCATGCTTAGGTAGGAATGAACATGCAATAAAAATACTTTTATAAATCCATTTTTTCAAACACTTACATTTACTTAAATTTACTTGAGTAGGGTTAGATGTTGCCACCTCAGCATTCACTCAGAGTTTTGATAATGACCTACTAATTTTATTCAGGTGTGCTGCAGCAGAGAGCTTTTCCTCTTTGGATGATTTGCCTTGCACCTTCCATGGTGCATAAAATAATAGATGTGGGTTTTTTTTTGAGGGTGTGTGTTTTTGTGTGTACATGTGCCTATCTGGTAGAGAGAGAGGAATAAAAAAAATAAATATTCCTATCTATGTTAGTGCAAAGTCTTTAGGGGGCATATCGAGACAGGTGCTCGTGCACATCCTCTCATCTAATGCTCACTCTCCCTCTCTTTTTTCTAGCAGGTGACTATGAAAAGGATATGAAACTGCCTTATACCGCCTCTTGAATGACAGCCTTCATAGACAGGAGGCAGAAAATAAAATAGTTGAAAAAGATTTTTTAGGAGTCACCTAGGAAGATAATCGAATGCAAGAACAATATCCTGAAATGTTTTAGTGTTTTAAATGCCTGCTACATTGTCTCAGTAATTAGAGTCGGTTTCTTTATATGTTCAATCAAGTAGAGAATTTGAGTTTAAAAAAAATGTACAGGCCTGTGCTTCTTGGTTTTCTTTTCACGTTCCTTAAATGGTCTTTGAGTCAGTATTACACACAATATGATTTAATATAACTTAATTGGCTAGGAGGCCATTCATCAGTGTCTGATGCAGTTAGCGCTGAGTTTTTTTTATATGGTGTAATTTACTCAACTTGCAAGTTCGACTGGTGAGGATTAAATTCTGCTTGAAGACTTTGTGAACTGTGGAAGATCTTTAGGAGTGAGGAGTATTTACAGTACCATCTGGTTTCACTGTTTTGCAGCTGTGTGAAAATGTGTTGGCCCCTTCCTGATTTTGTATTTTGTTGTAGTTTGTCACACTTAAATGTTTCATATCATCAAACAAATTTAAATATTAGACAAAAATAACACAAGTAAGCAGAAAATGCAATTTCTAAATGAAGGTGTTTATTATTTAGTTGAAAACAATTTCAGACCTACATGGCTCTGTGTGCCCCCTAACCTAATAACTGGTTGGGCCACCCTTAACAGCAACAACTGCAATCAATCACAGCATCCATCCATCCATCTATTCTCAGCCACTTGTCCTTTTCAGGGTCGCAGGGGGTGCTGAAGCCTATTCCAGCTGTCTTAGGGCGAGAGGCGGGGTACACCCTGGACAGGTCGGCAGTTTGTCGCAGGGCTAACACACATAGACAACCATTCGCACTCACAGTCACACCTATGTGCAATTTAGAGTTTTCAATTAACCTATCCCCACAAATTGCAATCATTCAATTTCAATCATAGCATTCAATCATAGCATTGTGGAGGAATTTTGGCCCACTCATCTTTGCAGAATTGTTGTAATTCAGCCACATTGAAGGGTTTTTGAGAATGAACTGCCTTTTTAAGTTCATGTTACAGCATCTCAATTGGACTAAGGCCACTCCAAAATTTTTCAGAGGTAGACTTGTTGGTGTGTTTTGGATTTTTGTCCTGCTGGAAAACCCAAGTCCACTTCAGCTTGAGGTCATTAACAGATGGCAGGACATTCTCCTGTTACAGGAAAAACTTAATATAAAATAAAGTTAACGGTTAAAACAAAGGAAACTTACCTTTATTAAGGTAACAGAGACTTGCTGTTATCCTGCCTGCTGTTGATATGATGTTCCTTTTCTGAAATGCTGTGTTACTTGATGTAATGGGAGACACACCTTTCAAAAAGTTCAACTTTTGTCTCTTCAGTCCACAGAGCATTTTCCCAAAAGTCTTGGGATATTTTCTGGCAAAACTGAGACAAGTCTTATCTTCCTTTTCCTCAGCAGTGATCTTCCTCTTGGAAATGGCCATGCAGGCCATTTTTGCCCAATTTCTTTCTTATGTGTGAGTCATGAACAGTGACCTTAACTGAGGCAAGTGAGGCCTGTAGTTCTGGGGTCTTTTGTGACCTCTTGGATGAGTTATTGCTGTTCTCTTGGGGTAATTTTTGTCAGCCGTCCACTCCCGGGAGGTTCACCACTGTTCCATGTTTTTGCCATTTTTAGATAATGGTTCCACAGCTTTAGAAATGTCTTTATAACCTTTTCCAGACTGAGAGAGCTCAATTAGTTTGCTTCTCATTTGTTCCTTATTGTTCTTGGATAAAGGGGTGATGTCTGGCTTTTGAGGATCTCTTGTACTACTCCACTTTTGTCAGGCAGGTCCTATTTAAGTCCTTTCTTGATTGAGAACCGATGTGGCAGCGATGAGTCCAGGGTGTGGCTAGAGAAATTGAACTCAGCTTTCCAAAGATGTGATACACCACAGGTAATTTATGTAATAATGAGGGTGTGGGGGGTGGCAGTCACTTTTTCGCACAGAGCCTTGTTCGCTTGAATTTTGTTTTCCTCATTTAGAAACTGCATGTTGTGTTTACTTGTGTTATCTTTGTCTAGTATTTAAATTTGTTTGATGATCTGAAACATTTAAGAGTGATACACGTACAAAAAAGTGGGAAATCAGAAAGAGGACAAACATCTTTTCACACAACTGTATATTCAAAATAGCAACAGTCCCATGTAGTCTTATAGAGGAATCGCACTTTCAGAAGGACAGACTACTTATAGTTTATTCAACCTCAAAATCAACTGTCAACTTCACAGCCAAATTCAAACTGATTTGATATCTGTTGTGTTATGAGATTGTTCTGCTAATCCACAGGAAAAAAACAGCAAACATTTCTCACAGAAACAAACACAGGCACAGTAATGTACTGCCGGCTTTAAACGATAGCTCCGCACAAATGACATCGATGCTAATGTTGAGTATGTGACTGTAGCACCTGATGACTGGAGGATTGAACGGGGGCACACCTTTTGTCAAGAACGAAAGGCAGGAGAGTGACGGGGCCAGTAAGATGAGGTTCAGCACAGCAAAACTTAGTAATGGAACGGTGACATGGGTTAAGCAGACAGGGCATTGTGAGGCCGGACTGCACCAAATTAACGTCAACTACAAACTTCCTGTGACACATTCTTTCTATAAGGGATCAAAATGACCATCTGCCACCTCTGGGATCGACAGCTGCAGCTGACCGGTTGACTGAAATGCTGCTGTGTCGCCATGCAGTGATGTTTGCCACTGCCACTTCTTTGATTCTCATGGCATAAGGTTCTGTTTCCATCTTGCTTTTGTTTTGCCCTGCATAATTACAGTGTTTTTGTTTTTCTGAACTGGTGCCACCTGCAGCATTTTCAAAAGTTTGTTTCAGCTTTGGAGTGTACACAGAGCATGTGGTGCATTGGTTGTATTGTCCGTATGGCTGGTACCAAAAACTGGCAATCAAATGAACTCCTTTCTTCCCCTCTAATAAAAGAAGCACCAAATACTGACAGTTTGATGTTGGTAATGGAGTCCAGGCTGGCTTCTTTTTTTTTTTTTAGAAGTACTTCCAGACCTGTTAGAAAGGAGATAATGCTTGCAGCTGTTCCAGTCCGTTAACTCGATGCTTTCAGATGTGCTAGGACACAGAGAGGATTTGTAAGATTTGGCAGTCCCGAGGACATTTAACAATGTAGAGAAGAGAGAGAACATTTTATTGCCTTAGTAGTTTTCATGTATCCACTGACTGTGCCCAATGATTCCCTGGTGTGAAATGTCTTGATAATCAGCCCTGCATAAACTGTGAAAAAATACTAAGTCATAGCCATCAGTCCATCTATTTTCTTAACAGCTTGTGCAAGGGGGTTCGCTGAGAGGATAGAGCTTGTTCCTTCTAACACTGGACAGGGAGCAGAGTACACGCTGGTCAGCTCACCGGCCAATCACAGAAGCCATAACCAAACATTCGGAAAAAACATAGTTTATGATTGGTTGAAATCTAATCAGCAATCCTTTTAAATAGCAAATCAGATATATGCTTTTCACACATGAAAACATTTTTTATATTTAGAAGGCCATTATATGTCGTATGTTAACTTGCACATCTTGTACATTATGAAAGCAGCAACTGTTAAATCTTTCTCATACAAATTATTACAGGAAACATAAACCAAGTAAAATATTTGTTGTATGTAGAAAAAATGAAACATTGTTCTTTCAAGAGTAAATTATTGTATGTGACATAAATATTCGTCTACACGTCTTTTAACAAATATTTACACAGTGGGAAGCTGTTTGTGTGATATTTCACCTTCCTGTGTTCATGCCTCACTGGTCTTGCCAGGTGGGAACAAACAGGGCAAAAAGCAATTCTGCTGGGTGCTGTTAAAGGGCCAATTATACATTTGGGAGGGAGAGAAGTAGTGTTTTTAACAAGACAGGAATCTTATCTCTTTCCTAGGTCCTGTCACACAAACCTAGAGGCCAATCAGTGACTATCTGGAAGCCTCGGGTTTCCATGGAAAAATGAGTATTCCCAAGGCACTTGGTGAGTGGTTTCTTGGATGTTGCTGGCAGTGACGATGTGAAATCTTTTGACTGCCAAAGCAATCCTTGAGATAGCTTTGTCAATAGTTGTGAATGCTTTGGATATGCAAACTCTGTAGAAACTCTGGCAATGTGCTGGCAAGCAAAGCAATCACAAGGAGGTTTTTAGTGCAACAGTATATACTTGTTTGAAAACTAATTAATCTTGTGAATGCTAGCAACCTTCGACAAACACTTGCCAACTGGTTGGGGAATACACATTTTTCCTAATAATCTCTGGCTGCCAGGCTAGAGACTAGGGCTTAGGAAATTACAAATGCCACTTTATCGGCAGAAAGTTATATCTTGTGCGGTAAACTTGCACATGAATATGTTCCTTTTAACATTTTCAGGTCAAGCTTGAAGTCTGCACTTGTGTACAGATCATTGTGTCAGAGAAAAGTACTTTCACTATAAGAAAATATCAACATAAAGGTGACCCCCAGGTTGATTCTGTTAATCTGTACGTAGCGTTTTCAATGTGAGAAATGTTTCATCACTCATCCAAGTGACTTCTTCAGTCTCAGCTGACTGCAGGTTTCCTCAACCTTATAAACAGTACATTTGCACAACTGAAACCAGCCCACTGAATGAACAATAGGCTGGGAGGTCAGTTCCTTGATCATTTATATGCAAATTCTCATGACAATTGCTCAACAACTACTGATC